>PVHY01002604.1:0-123257 GCA_004024945.1 Uropsilus gracilis | reverse complement strand
GCTCGTGCTATAAGCTTCAGCCTATGAAGCGGCCTGGGCTAGGGATCGCGGTTCGAGTCCCGCCTGGGGGCCGTAGAGAGACCTAGTTCCAAAAAAATAACTGGGCATGGTGGCGCGTGCCTTTAATCCCATTACCTGGGAAGCTGAGGCTGGGGATTGCTTGAGCCTGTGGTACCCTGGGCAACATGAGCCTGCGGTTACACGGGCAAAAACAGCGAGACGTAGTCTAAAAAAAAAAAAAAAAAAAAATAGGCAGCATGGAGCCTAAGAACAACTCTGAGCCCTGAAACCAAATCCGCACTTCCTAACCACAAGATCTTGTGCAAATATTTATCTTCTGAGCCTCAGTTTCCCCTCTGGGAGGGTGAGATAATATGTGACCCTTACTTTTAGCCTTGCAGGGATTTGTCAGATTTAGGTGAATGTGTGAAAGCAGGCATCGTCCCACCTTTATTTTGGTAGTATTTTCAAGCGCTTCAAGGAAGATTATACTGAAAATATGGATGATGAAATCCTGTAACTGAGAAATAGTAAAGATTAGTTATCATACCTCACTAGTAATAAAAGAAAATCATTTTTTTAACCATATTTAAAAGTAAAAGTAAACCATTCTAAAGAATGATGTAAGTGGAGAGGGTCTGTCAATCTTAAGCTGATCTTGTCATTTAAATATACACGTGGTTTTGGATATGCATATCTGAGATAAACATAAAAGTTTATGCATATATGTCTGCTTTGTTCAGATATGTGCTTTTAGAAGGAGAGAGAGAGACGTATTTGTCATGTGTTTGGTCTCCAGAACAGTCTATCCTTTACCTTCATTACACCTGGAATACAAGCATAATGAATACCAAGTTAAATGTGTCCCACACCAGACTGCCTTTGCCTCTTGTCCATGGACAGCCTTTCGGGGGAGGCTGTGAGGACCAGCTGCCCAACACCTGGGCAATCCCAGGTGTAGCAGTCCTGGCCTGACACCTAGTCCCCACCCCAGAACTGGTCACCACCTCACCTGGAGTGAGGATGCTGGCTCCCAAACACCCTCTGCTGTGTGACCTTGGCTTAGTAGCTCACCTCTGAGAACTATCATGTAGTAACTCTTGCCATCCAGTACCCTGAAGTGAGATGATTTGCAGTGAATCGAAGAGGTTTGTCTCCAAGCAGGAAACTCCTGGACCCCAGGATCCTTGATTCTGGCTCTGGCCTGGAAGATTCTCTTAGAGAGGGCCAAGCCCCTCTTTCCTGGGGTCCCCCTTCCATCCTCGGAGTCCACATGCTCTCTAGGCAACAGACTCACTCCTCCTGACTGTGTAGACAGCCTTTTGTTGCCTTCTTTTTTAAATTTTTTAAAATAATTTATTTATATATATATTTCACATCATTTCAGTCCCTGGGGGTCACCCACCACTTCCTCTCCCCAACCACTCCAGCTGGTCCCCACTCTCCCACTGTGTACTTTCATTTGGTTGACCATAAACTAGTGAAACAATTTGGTTTCTGTTCCTTTCTATCTGGCTCATTTCTGCCAATACGATTTCTTCTAGGTACATCCAGGTGTCCATAAGTTCACCAAATTTGTCATTTTTAATTGATGAGTAATACTCCATTGTGTATATATACCACATCTTTTTCATCCACTCATCTGTTCTGGGGCATTTGGGTTGTTTCCATGTCCTTTGTTGCCTCCTTCTTGTGTCCACAGGCTGACAGCCAGCTTTGACACTTAGCTGGGTTGGGGTGAGCAGGAGAACACCATTGATTAAAAACCAGCTATCCTGCACTATTTCTGAGAGAAATTTGACATTGAGGGGAATGCTTTGTCTACTGAAGACACCTCAGCCGAAATAATGTTTGAATTATGTGCTTTTTTGGTTTAGCAATTACAGGGAGTACTCTGGAGCTTTACTGTTGTCCTATAAAAAACCTGGTAAACTTTACAAAATAGTTGATACTGTTTTCCCCCATAAGCCAGGGAAGCAAAAGTGCCTGCAGTGAATGGTTTGTTCCCAGAGTCATGCCACAGTACATGGTTTCACTTGTTTGAATAGCACTGTTTACGCAATGAGCCATCAAAGTTAAAATATTTTAAATAGAATTATGCCGAAATATTTGGGTGCACATTGAAAGATGAACTTACATGCCTTTGAGCATTTTGATTTTTCATAAAGGTTATCGTCTAAATACACGTGTTTTCCAAGCTGAGAAATGAGCACATGTTTGACCTATTTTTAAAAAAAGATACTCCTCTTTTGTGGTTTGCAAGTATTCTACTATCAAAGTGTAGCTGACATTCTGCCAAGTCTTTTATAGCATGAATAAGAAGTGACATGTTATTGAGTCCTTATTTAGGGAACTGATCCAAACTCCATCCCCTCTCTCCCCTCAGCTCCATGAATTCCTAGAAGATCAAGGCAGCTGTGGGCCTCTTGGTGCATTGCAGGGAGTTTATTGGCCTGGGCTGAGTTTGAGGCCTCCTTAGAATTTTTAAGGATAAACACAGTAAGGTGTGTGGCTCCTGATGCCCCCCTCTCCCCATGCCTAGTATTGAGGAATTCTGGCCTCTATGAATGAACTCAGTCAGTATCAAAAGGCCTGGAATTAGGAATATATTTGACCTATTTGCTCTGTGGTTTGAAAAGTTACTGTTGCTGTTTTCTGGTCTCCAAAATGCATATCCATGTAAAACTTCTAGCATAAATATTTATGGTCTGCTCAATTTTTCAAGAATGAGAGGGGGGGGGGGGGGGGGCGGTTCTTCTACTCGATAAGAATCACATATGACCTGAATGTGGAGCTTAAATCAGCATTTCCACATTAACAAAACATGAAGCAGATTTGCCCATGAAAAGCAGGTCTCACAAGCTTTACCCTCAGGTTAACACATCGAACCCTTATTGACTGCTTTCCAGGTGCCAGGAAGCCTTTCATTCAGGGTTAATGATTTGTTCACCGTGTTTTCCAAAAGCAGGGACGCTGTATGCATTCACACTGTTGCACGCATAGCCCTGAAAAGGCCAAGTGGAATTGAAAATAAAGGAAAGGAGACTAAATGTTCTCATAACACAGTATAAGTATGTCCCAAACAAAATTTAGGACTGCTTATACTAAAATTTTATCCACTATTTATCTGCAATTCAAATTTAACCAGGAGTTCTGTATTCTATCTGGCAGACGAAGCCATGTAGTCAAAATATCTTGGAAGGGCTAGGAACTGTTTTTTGGGAACTTTGAAAGCATCGGACAATAAATAACCTTGTAAGTGCTGACTGCAAATTATTATTACAACTTTAGTAATAATATAAAATCATGTAATTTATCATGTTATATAAATTGAAACTCTAGACCAGTGTAAGCTGACCTTCGTAACTGAACGGTCTCCCCATAGTTTATCTTCAGTTCATTTTTTTTTTAAAAATGAGGTAACTTTGGTTTACACCATTTGTGTTTTAGAAGTATAGAATCTCCCCCTTCATTATAGTCATCACACCACACCCACCACTAAAATACCCACTCCTTCCCTCTTACTGTACCTTATTTTCACCCCTCCCCCTCTGCTCTCCCTCTGGTAGCTTCAGTCCTGTAGTCAGATTTCTAGGGCTTGTTTGTTAGCTTGAATTTATCTTCATTTGGTTTCTATTTATGCCACCTAGAAGTACTTTCTATGCTCCAAGTTCTTAAGTTAATGATCTATTTAAGAATTCCCGAAGAGAGCCCAGGATTTCAGTGAGTCCTTTTGTAAAAACTGAACACTTTTTTTTTTATATTTTTCATGAATCACTCCTCTTATGTCAGTTTTAAGACCTGTGTGGGAATAGCTTGTTGAAAATAGGCAAACCTAATTTATAAATTTTAATTTATAATTCCTAATTCCTCATTTATAGTTCATTATTGAAAAAAACACAAATAGCATAAGCAGCCAACTTTTATAAATAAATTGCTTATTTCTTTAAAACACTGACTAATTTAAAAGGGGTTTTTTTTTGGTTTTTGGTTTTATTTTTATTTTTATATTTTTTTTGTTGGCAGGGTGGAAAGAGGTTGGGGATCTGTCTAAGAAAGCCCAGGTCAAAACTAGTTCAGAGGAAATAACAAAGTCAGAATACTCTGCACTTTTTCAGTGCTCTTGGAGGAACATCACTCCCAGGGAGCCCGAGCCTCTGTGGAGACCCAGGATGAGGTGGGCTTTGACCCTGAGAGGGACACTTGAAAAATTTGGGAAGGTCGGTGTGGAGATGGCTGTTTAATACTCATGGAGATTGACTTGCTGTCCAAGGCATCTCAGCTTCCTAGGTGATACGTGCTATTTATTTTGGAGCCTTTCATCTCATAGTGGTGCAGTTCTCAAGCCCTTAAACAATAGCTGATTTCCCCTCTTAAATAGGCCTTATTCATCAAAAAGTTACTGGGGGTCTCTCAGGACCAGATTTTCTTTCAGCACTGGGAGTCTATTGACACACTAATATTCTACCCAATAATCTAGGCAATGGGTAACACCTGTGAGAAATAAGGTCTATGATGTGTTGAAAAATAATGGATATTATGATAGGAAGATAGAGCAGGGCAGAGGGATCTGGATTCAGGCTTGGGAAGGGATTGGGAAGGGAGGAAAACCCAGCATAAGGGCCCTGAGTCTTCCCTAATGACTTTGTCTCCAGGGGACATTCAGTATTTTCTGTAGTATTGGGAAAGAAGAGTTGCTACTGGTATTTCCTGGATTAGTGGCTTAATATGCAATTAAAAGACTGATTGAATACTCTCCAAAAAGTAACAATGATAAGAAAAAATAATAAATAATGATAAAATGAGTAAATAATGATAAAAACAAAACTAAATTAAAAACACATATGCCCCGGGTGGTGTGGTGTGTGAGTGGAACATGTGCACATATGAAAGAACAGAAATTAAAAAATTTTTTAAAAGAATGATTCAATCCGAAATGTCCATGGTGCCAAGGTTGAGAAACTCTGTGCTTGAGGAGCAGTGAGAAGGCCAGGATAGCTGGAGAGGGGAGGTAGTAAGCAGGAGCGAAACAGAAGATAAAGTCCAAGGTAGCAGAGGCAGGGGAAACAAGATGACCGGATCAGGTGGACCTTACACCAGTGCGCACTGACTTTGGCTTTTCCTCCAAGAGAAAGTGGGGAGCCTTTCTTGATCTTAGTGCAGAGGAAGAACACGGGCTGCATAACTGTTTCAAGAGTGTGAGTCTGGCCGGGCATGGTGGCACACACCTGTAATCCAAGTGCTGGGAGGCAAGATACCAGGGATCACTTGAGTTCATGGATTCAAGGCTATCCCGGGCAACATAGCAAGATCTGGTCTCAAAAAAAAAAAAAAATATGAGTCAGGCTGCCAGGTGAAATAGATGAAGAGTGAGGCTGGGGAGAGGGTGCTTGGGGCTGGTGATGGTGGTGGTTATCAGGGACTTAGACCAGAGTGGAAGCAGCTTCTTGGTGTTGGTACAGCAGAATCTTCCAGTACCAAATGGAGATATTGAGCCACAAGGTGTTCTGGGGGTTCCATGTAACCCCCAGTCTTTCCATTATTACATATCATATATTTCACATGTATCATACAGATGCATGGATATGATTAAGTGACTTCAGCTGGGTTTGTTTTACGCACTAGGCTCTCTGACACATTTTAAGAACTGGTTTCTGACAAAACAATTTGATATGGGTTAAGCACAGTATAATCCTTCTACGCTTTAACATGGTCTTGGCAAAAAGCATTCACTTTTGCTAACAACTCTTTGGTGTTAAATTTTTCTAATGCACATATAGTTCTGTAGAAACTAACTTACCTGACAATAGAAACATAAAAGGTCTAGCCTGATATATGAGTTTGAATTACCCTCCTTTCTTAGAAATGTATTAAATTATTGAAATAGTTACTTTTATTTGACCAGAGAGAACAGATGCTGAGACTCAGCAGGAAACATCAAGAGGTTACTAATTCATGCTTTTGCCCAAAAGTCTCAAATATCTCAGAAGCATCACTTTGTCTTCCTACCAGGGACCACCCCAAAGTGCAGTGGGGGCTGGACCTTACCCTTGGGGTCAGGAAGCCTCTATCCAATAACCACATCTCATTCCATTTAGTGCTAGGATACATGGAAATGCCATCTCACCATATTAACTTTTGTTAAGATGATAGCAACGCTGCATTATTACATTATGTAAGTTTCAGGGGCGCATCATCCCTGAAAGTCAACATCCATAGAGAAGATAGCAAGTTCACCACCTTTGAAGCCATGCTGTTTCAAGAAAGTGGTAAAGAAATCTTTTTATGGAAAGTCAGCTAGTTTTCAGTCTCTGTATTTTTAAGGAAGTTCTAAAAACTGGTTGTGTTCACAAGCATGAGTTCTTCATTTTTTTTTTTTTTCATCAAAACTGTTCTCATCTCACTCAGCCATGCAGGGGGTTTATTAGGGATCCATTTTAGGGAATATCTCTTGGTATTCCAGTGGCAATGGTGGGAGATTTTCTGGTCCAAGATGATCCTTTAACACAGGGTTTCTCCTTGCCTGGTCCAGGAATCAACATGTCAGAGCTTCTCCGGGACTTATTTAAAATGCAGATTCCTTGGCTCTTCCTCAGGCAGGCCCAGGAATCTGCATTTCAGCAAGCATCCCAGGATATTCACACTGAGGCTTTAGAACACTGGTCTTGGTCACATTACCAGCCCTTAAGCATGTTACCAGTCCACTTGCAGCAACCTCAACACAGATGTGTTTAAGATGATAGACATGACATAAATGAAAATCTTACTCCTAAGGATTTGTTTTCAACAAGGAAGCATGTCACCCACATTGTTAGTCTCGTCTTTCCAGTGAATGGCTTTCCTTCTGTAAGGAAAGCAGGGTATGTTTTAGCCTCCATGAGTGGGGAACGACAGGGTCACTTGTCTTGGTGGCTGACAGTTAGGCAGTGGGTCCGGTCCTGGCTGACTCTGACTTTGCCTTGAAATGATCACTGTTGTTGTCTCATGTGACCTTTTCTGTTTTCTCGTTGAACAGCAAATATGCCAGAGGATTATCCCGATCAGTTTGATGATGTCATGGATTTTATTCAAGCCACCATTAAAAGACTGAAAAGGTCACCAGATAAACAAATGGCAGTGCTTCCTAGAAGGGAGCGGAATCGGCAGGCTGCAGCTGCCAACCCGGAGAACTCCAGAGGGAAAGGTCGGCGAGGCCAGAGGGGCAGAAATCGGGGCTGTGTCTTAACCGCAATACATTTAAATGTCACTGACTTGGGTTTGGGCTATGAAACCAAGGAGGAACTGATTTTCAGGTATTGCAGTGGCTCCTGCGATGCAGCTGAGACAATGTATGACAAAATATTAAAAAACTTATCCAGAAATAGAAGGTTGGCGAATGACAAAGTAGGGCAGGCATGTTGCAGACCCATCGCCTTCGATGACGACCTGTCCTTTTTAGATGATAGCCTGGTTTACCATATTCTAAGAAAGCATTCCGCTAAAAGGTGTGGATGTATCTGACCCTGGCTCCAGAGACCGCTGTGTATTGCATTCCTGCTACAGTGCAAAGAAAGGGACCAAGGTTCCCAGGAAATGTTTGCCCAGAATGGAAGATGAGGACCAAGGAGGCAGAGGAGGAGCAGGAGGAACAGGAGGAGGAGGAGGAGGAGGAGGAGGAGGAAGGCAGCCATTGTGGGAGCCTGGTAGAGGGAGATCCAGCGACAGAAAACTGGACAGGAGAGAGGAAACCGCCGTCAGGATGCTCCGAGATGGCGGCTGTTGTCCGCTGAAGCTCAGGGCCCTTGTCCCTGCTCGGGCGCTGCCATCATTTCATCTGATGCAGTTCACCGGCCCATCGTGGGCACAGTTGCGGGTGCACTTGAAACCAAGTCAGTATATCTCCTGTGGTTCGTTTTCACTTGTCTGGAGACACCAGGGAGTCGGTCATGTTGGTGTCATTCCTTGTCACTACATTTTACTGCTGAAAACAAGAAAGGTTGCTATGCCTGTCACTCAGTGGAGACATATTCCACAAGGGAGAAGAGGAAAAGAACAAAACAGAAGAGAGGCACAAGAGATAGTAACCTTTGAATTGGAAAGTTGAGGCCTGAGATTGACTACAACCAGTGTTTTGGGGAACGGTGGGTGATTGATTTTGAACATGGTGTGTGGGGTGGGAAGAAGTTGGCTAGGAACCAAAAAGCCTGTCCTCATGACTAAAAACAAACCTGAAGGTATTTCCTTTTATGTCCTTGGAAACAGGAAACCAGTTGTGGTTTTCGGCAGCATTCTCGCAGGAGATGAGTGGGGAGGCCTCAGCTGCCTGGGGCCAGGTGACCCGTGGGCCTGTCGGTTTACAGAGAGACAGATGTTACATACACCCCAGCTCCGTTTATGCGTGGTCACCAGTGACCAGAGAAGCTACTCGATGCAATGCATCTGTTTCAGATACAGAAATATAGAGAAGATATTTATTGAGATTTAAGTTATTGTTATTTATTACCGTTCACTCATGAGTTTCTCTTTTTTCCCTTATTTATTAAAGTTTCTTTTCAAAGGTGCCAAAGTATATGTGCTCACAAAATGCAAAGAAAGGTGGCAAAGGAAATTTTAATTGGAAACATGGGTCCATGCTTTTCAAAGATTAAAAAGATTTTCACTAGGCAAAAATCACTTACTTTACCTTTTTAAGAAAAACTCTCATGTGTCCCGGATTTCAACATCATCCCTGTTTTTTTTTTTTATTTTTTAATAAAGCGATGCATCAGAAGAAGCATTTCTGACAGGCCCCTCTTCAGGAACAGTGTGCAGAGACCGTTGGCACTTGGCTTGCTTTCTTCCTTGCTCCATCGCTGACTGGATACACCATATGCTCCGCTTCCTGTTGTATTTAAGCTCTGACTCCCCTCCACATATATCTATGACATGCATAACCATATATATGAAAGGTTAAATTCCTTTTAATACTAGTCCTGGATTCAGTGTTGACCTCAAAGTAAAAACCCTGTCATGTGACCACGTTTTGCCCTGACTTCCTCCACTCCCCCCCCCCCATTGCCTTTCTGAAGAACACGCTGCACCAGTAGTCCCAGAGCAGCACCCAGCCAGAAGCAGGGCTCCTGGTTGCTAGCAAAGTCCCTTGTGTGTCACCTTAGGCAACACTGCTGCCTCTGCACTTCCAGACCCTCCCTTGGAGGAAGATTGCCCAGGAGGGTGAACAGGAAGAGGTGTCTGGAGATGCTAGACACAGACCCATCCCATGCTCGGCCATGACAGCCTTCTTTGGGGAGGAAGCGTAGGGTGGAAACTGCCATCTTAAATGAGCCTCAGATTGGGAACTTGTGGGCACTCAGCACCTGTGCAATGCACTGGGCCCTTTATGAGAGTGTGTCGCACATTTTATCAAAGATTTTTATCCAGAATATAATCTATCATGTTAGTGGCTATTAGGCCAAAAGAGTGGGATCTCATCATTAAATGACCTACTAGCCTCCCTCAAATAATCATGTTAATTTTATAAATAAGTGGCAGCAGTTATTAAACATCCCTTCCCCTCACCCCAAAGGCCTCCAGTTCTCCATCCTTCTGTCCCCCTCTGTCCTCTCTGCTCCCATTGCACAATTTGGAAATAGAGGAAAAGGGCCTTCATCTCACCTTCTCCAGGGACCAGAGCAGGGACCCTCCTAAGGAGCAGCCAGCTCGGAATAGTGACAGACCCAGTCATCTGGTCACTCATGAAGCAGAGTTGGGACATAGTCCCAGGATCATCTGTCTGAGTCAGAGAGTCCTAGCATATTTGGTGGCTTCTGTCCCCAAGGTGTCAACTCCGTTAGCACCCAGCTCCCCCTGGAGAGTCCCTAATCCAAAGGGGCTATGGGAGTCGATGGGTGCTGATGACTTGTTGCCAGCACTCCCCTCCACACCACCAGCATGCTTTAACTGAAGCCGAGTGCTCCACCAAATCCACAAAAGGGTAAAGTTTGTGATTTTTCTTTATCATTTCGATTACCATCTGATCCAATAAGGAGTACACTTCTTTGGAAGTTCTGACTTCTCTGATCTGTCTTGGTCGTTTGTGTTATACAACCAAAGTTCTCTACAGACTTTATTTTTGTACAATATCATTTTGTAACTTTTTACAAATAAAAACTCATTTCTATTGTTCTCTGTACTTCTGTGCTTCCTTGCCTACCTTAGCACCATGGCTGGGTCAGACAGCTATCCACAAGCTTTGTTATCACCCAACCCACACAACCTGACCCATCAACTCTCCACAGCCCATCCCCGAATAGTTTTGGCAAGTCTGCATAATGCTAAGTACTGCTGCAAATACCAGGGATCCTACATTGGCTGAAACAAAATTATTTGTACTCAGTCTTATGGAACTGATGTTTTATGGGATGGGAGGGGAGATGACAATATTCAAAAAAGTGAAATATATATAGGTGAAGGTAAATGAATTGACATTTTTAAAGAATACAAAAAAGATAACACTAATGGAAAATAAAATAATTAGAGGTGACATTGAGGCAAGACTTTAAAAAACAATGCCAGTAAATAAGGAGCATCCTGGCAAAACACAGGCAGAAAACACTTGGAAACAGTCACCACTTTGCACAACCCTGGGTGACGTTATTCCCATTGGTCCCCATGGCCATGTAGCAGAATCCCTGGAATTGTGTAGAGGCCTTGAGCTTAGGTTATTCTGGAGGCAAGAACAACACACTGAAGAGAGGAAATGGGACTGCTTTGGCTGGGGAGAAGGACCTACTTCCTCCCCCCAGTGACACACACCCATGTTGTCATTGTGGCCACTATTAAAAGGCGGCCTTGTGTATTTTAAACCCAGAGCTAAGCTCTGATGCCTGTACAACTCTTTTAAGCCATCCCAGGCTTTCCAAGTGGCAGCATTTGTGCATTACATTGCTCCCCCCCCCACCCCCCATGCTCACCATCATCAAGCTCAGACTCTATGGGATACCCAGTTCCTGCTGTGGATACTGGTCGTTATGGGTCCTGCCAGGGACCTAAGGCCAGCCTTGTTTTCTCTAAGCCAAATTCTGGCTGGAAGCTACTTGGCAATGGGGGGTGGGGGGAAGGGGAGAGGGACACAGTGGTGTCAGAGTCATTTCCCCAAGTGTGCTCCCAGGAGGACTTCCTAGGTGAGATGCTCCCCACCCACCCATTCCCCACCCCACCCCACCCCCCAGGAAAAAGGAAAGGAGGACAGGGTCATTCTCTGATCAAACACCTTTGGAAAATATCAAGTTAAACAGTTTCAGTTTTCTACAGTTAAAAAAGAACTATAGAACTTATCAGAGCCTTTTTACACTGACAGTAATAAAGAATAAAGGGCCATAGTGTGTAGAATCCCATGGCAGTGTTTCCTTTCTCCTAAGACTTGTTTTGTTGACCATCTCTGGAAGCTACCTCGGGCCAGTTTGCCTAGGAGCATTGGAACAGTGGGGAGGGGTCTAGAGATCAGTAAAGAGGCAGAAACCACTGGGTGGCTCCCAAGGAAGGACCCCTCCCTCCATCCACACACATCCCCTCCACTCTGGACTTTGGCTACTGTGGTTTCTCGCTCAGCATGAGTAACCAGTGGTCAACCGTGGAAACTTCATTTACCAGCGTAAGGAAGAATGTGTTGAAAGCTGGGAAATTCTTAGCAATAAGAAAGGGCACTTTCACTATACTTACCACAAATCTTCATCCTGCTAAAGCTGTTTCAAACTGCCAGTGCTTGGCTGGTCCAGAAGGGAGAGTGAGTCCCCCCTCGCAGTGCTTAGGGGACTGCTGCTCCCCTCCGTCTCAGATGGTAAACTCCTCGCTGCTGAGGATAGTGTGGTGGCACTGGGCCCCAGGCTCTTGACAGTGGCGTGTGGCTTGTGTCCATGAGAACTTGCCAAGCTGCTTCTCTTTGTGTGGCCAGTGCTCAGTGAAATAAAATTTAAGAGAACTTTTCAAAGAATCAGTCCACTTCCAAAGTAAATGTGGAATCAGAACTCTCTGAACCCTAGTTGGAAAAACAGAAAGTCCTTCCCAACTCCCCTGCTGGGTGCTTTTAGCCTCAGGCTGACTTGCTGTCTGACTGCAGAATGGTAGGGAGGAGGCAGGGGAGTCCTCTCAACATCTACCTTGCTTCTCAGAGCACCACACGGGGAGGGGGTGTGAAGGTGGGAGGGAAGGAAGCTGTAAGCCACCACCACCTCAGGCTTCTCCCATCAGGTGAAGAAAGGCCTGAATCCAGAGTTTTCTTCTGGCGCATCCTTGTTTATAGAAATGTTACGGTAGTTCCCTTCACTTATTAACTCAACTTTATCTCATCACACAACACCCTGAATGAAACCAAAACCAAATGTTGCTAAGTCATTACTGAAAATAGATAGCTGGGGAAATCAGTGGAAAGCACCATTTACTCACACCGCAGACTCAAGCTCTGCCACATCCTGGCCCCCACCGTGGCAGGTGAGAGGAATGACAGTGAGAATGCAGGGTGGGAGCAGGATGGGCACTGACAGGTGCACAGAGGGTGCTGGGCGGACTGTGGGTGAGGAAGAAACCTGGAAAGGAAATGAGTCCCACACAGCTACCGAGAGGACTGCCCCCCAACTTGAATTTCAGGTAAAGATGCATGATTTCTTAGTATGTCTCATACATGATCTGGGAGATGTGATATCTGGGATACACTTTACACTAAAATGATTATTTGTTTTACTTAAATTTAACTGGACACTGTTTTTTTATTTACTAAATCTCGCAAGAGAAAGTGATATTCAAGCTAGAGCTTGAAAGTCTGAGCAGGAATCTGCTAGGCAGAGAGAAGGGTGCAGAGGGCAGGTTGAGATGAGGGACATTTCAGGGGGAATGACTGGTGTGACCCAAAAGGGCAGAAGGAATCTATGTCAGAGGATCAGTGAGTGGATGGTGGGCTCAGGGTTCACTCCGCTGGGAACCACACAAATACCTTGTCTGGGGCTATGAGATTATTAGGGACATAAGTGTGTTTTAATTTTAGGATTTTGTCATAAGCAAAATGATTGTAGCGACAATAAATATATAACGAATCCATCCTTTTGCACTATACAAGTGTGTCACTTTTACCATGTTTTAATAAGGAAGGGGCTCGCAAAGGCAACATTGCCTGGTACTCACCAAAGCCGGGATGGACCCAGGATACGCTGGCGAAGATGGGGGCAAGGTCAGAACTCTGGCAAGTGAGGCTAGTGAGCTGGGTGGGTAAGAGAGAAAAAGAAGCAGTGAGGTTGGAGGTAGGAGGGCTGGGGACAGAGAGCTCTTTTTCTGATGACTCTATACATAGTTGAGAAAAAATTACTTTTGATCTCTACATTTGACCTTTGAGATCCTTAACCTTCCCAAAGCCCTTTCCCGAGCTCCATTCTCTGAAGACTTTGTCTGCCTTGCTTTCATTCTCCCATGAAAATGTCCTTCCCAGGGATTCCAGAGGACTGAAAAAGCTTCAGGAGCAGCATTTCCCAAACTGCCCAATTCAACACTAGCGAGGTATTTATGGAAGCAAACATTCTTTGATTTTAAAAATTAGGGATATGGTGTGTATTTTAGTTCTTTCTCAGCAATAAAAACCACATATTAGCATATTAAACAAGGCCCTGAGAAGGCCTGTGGAGGAAAAAAAAAACACTGTTTACTTCCTTTAGCTCACATCTCACAGTCTTATTTGACTAAGAAGCATCTGTTGACATGTAATTGAAGTGTTCTCTGAAGCAGCTTGGGAAATGTTATCTTACAACTAAAGGAATGTATCTCGAATGGAAGAATTGCAAGCATCAGAAAGTAATTTCTGGGCAGGTGAATCTTCTTAGTCCACCCCGATAAAGAACCTGACAAACACCCACCCTGTCTTCTCACGTACCTCAGTTAGACTGGTCCTTTGAGCATTCAACTCAACCACATTTTCATTTTTCCCTGAACTGAGACAATCAGCCCTCTTTGCCTCTTCTCATTCTCCATCCACCATCTACCCTAATCAGCCTGACTTGGCTGCTAGAAGACACTCAGTGGGGTTCTCATCCATGCCACACACACAGAAGGTTTGGTCATTAGTCTACTGCACTAATAATGCTATTTCCCCAAATAATTATGAATTTCTCTGTTGTTTTTTTCTTTTTGAGACATGTCCCACTATTTTGCTCAGGGAACCACAGACTCATGTTGCCCAGGGTACCATAGAGTCAAGAGATCCCCAGCCTCAGCCTCCCAGGTAGCTGGGATTACAGACATGCACCACCACGCCCAGCTATTTTTTGAGATTAGGTCTCGCTCTGTTGCCCCAGATGGACTCAAACCCACACACTCCAGCGATTCCTAGTCTCGGCCTCCCTTCACTAGGCTGGGATTAAAGGCACGTGCCACTGCGCCCGGCCAGAATCCCTCTGTCTGACCAGGTAGAAAGATCACACACTTAGGTTCCTTGTGTTTGATTGAGGCCAGTGACCGTCCAAAGAACATGAGAAATGGCCTGTGTTTCCCTAAGTCTAATATTTAAATGCAGTTGTGAAGCCCTCCCAGATCACTATTGTTTTATACAGGAAGCAAATCAGCAGCATTCAAGATGGTGACTTTTCTGTCAACTCCAAATGACTGTGATGAACAGTGTCACTTTGCAGACCCAAGACAGACATGGCCAAGTGGAGGAGAAGAGCCCTTCATTTTTGAGCCACTGCAACTTGGAAGTTGTTTATTACTGTGACATATCTTATCCTATGCTCACAGACACATGCCTTTACTATAATGAGGCGTACTGTAATCCATGAAGGGAAAAAGAACAGTCAGCAGACATGGGGGAAACAGCAAGTGTAATGGCTCAAAGGGATGAAGGAGTGACTGAAGGGGAAAAAAATGAAGAAACACCTGAGGGGCAGATTAGGTAGTGTGGGGCCATGATAGGTATTTAGGACTTTTTTCTGAATCAGTCAGGAAGTCAACAGAGGGTTCTAGGAAAAGGAGTTGTAGAATCTAGCTTGTGGTTTTGTTTTTTTGGTTTTTTTTTTTTGAGACTAGGTCTCGCTATTTTTGCCTGTGGAACTGTAGGCTCACATTGCCTGGGGTACCACAGACTAAAGCAATCCCCAGCCTCAGTTTCCCAGGTAGTTGGGATTACAGGAGCGTGACTCAAACCACGATCCCCGGTCCCTGCCGCAACTTCCTAGGCTGCCACTTACAGGCACACACCACTGTACCCAGCCTGGCTTGTGATCTTAAAGAATTGTTCTAACTGCTTTGTTGAGTACAGACTGTACAGGGAAAAGCTCAAAGCAGCAAGACCAGAGAGGCCACTGCTGGAACCAAAGTGATGATGGTGATTTGGAGGTGGTGATGGGATTTGCCCTGGGACTGGGTATGAGACTAGCGAGAGAGCAAGAGGAGAGAAGATGTGATCATAAGTCAGAAGCTAGAGCAGTGACAGCTTGAAGCTTGTGGGGGAGCATCAAAGTCTCATCCTGGCTCTTTTCCGCTGGGAAGGTCACTGAGTAAGAAGAGAGATGTTCCCTTCTGACGTCCTAACTCTGGGTAAGGCAGGAGCCAGTGCAGGGCAGGGATCTGAGGGAGTCTGCCAGGCCCCAAAGACTGGAATGCCATTAAAAGTGTGCATGCCAGGCGTGTTGGCTCATGTTCAGGATGAATCTGCCACTGCTCCTTCTGACAATGTTTAGCATGAAATAAAATGTATGGCTTTCAAATGACACCATGAGGAAGATTCTTGAGCAAATATGGCCAAAGCCTCTCTGCAGAATGTTCTCAGAGGCTGAAATTCCTTCTGCCTCAAGTCTTCTTTTTCTTTCTAGTTCTTCCCAGCCCTTTCCTGAGGTTTAACCAGACAATTGCATTGGCCACGTTCCAGGTCCCTGCCTCCCATCCTTTCTCAGACTCTACTCACCGTTGCCAAATCAATCTTCCCCCTCTATTCCTCTTTCAAAAACCCTTCTCTCCTTCCTGCTGCCAATCAAATCCCTCAGGCTGTCAACTGGAGGCTCCATAATTTGTTTCCAACAAATCTTTTTCTAGTTTTAATTTTTGTCCCCCAAATCTTCCTTTGTAAACTAACCTCTATCCTTCAATCATTATGGATGATCTATAGAACCTGAAAATACACATTGAGCTTTTCACACTTTCCTCAGTTGGACTCTTGCCCAAGTCTTTCCTGCTACTAGGAATGATATCTCTCATCTTTAAATGCTCCAAATTCTCACCAGCTGGTACTCATCACTCACTGTGGTCCTATAGGTCCCTCATGTGTGAATCAGTCTGATGACATGGGCCCCTTTTCTTGTAGATATGTGAGCACTGCTTTTATAATTCTCTGCTAGCATGAGGGCTCCTGGAGAGCAGAGGCCATGCCTGGCTCATTTTTGATCCTGAAGAACTCTCTGAGTACATACCCTGAAGATGTAGCAGATGCTCAAAATGTATCATTGGGTTACAAAAGAAGCTCAACTTGAACTGTCTTAAATAACGAGAAAGAACTGATTGGCTCATATAACTGAAAATTCTAGGGTGGACCTGGTTTTGGAAAAATTTAGACCCATGTGATCATTAAAGTCATGAGGAATAGCCCCCTTTCCATCTCTCTTACTTCCCAGTCTTTCACAATGTCAGTTCTCATTCTCAGACTCTTTACCCATGTGATGGCAAAGATATCCAGTGGAAGCTGCAGGCTTAGCTCCTATTCACTTAGATACACAGTAGAAAAAGTAAGTTTCTTATTTAATCATTTCTTATTTAATCATCAAGGATCTTGGAGGGGATTCTGATTGGCCAACTAGTGCCAGATGCCAACTTCTCAACAAATACTATGGCCAGAGAAATGGATTATTCTAGCGTACAGCATGTGCCCATCTCTGATGCCAACTAGATAGGGTGGCTCCACCAATTACATGAACTAAGAACCATGCAGGTGAGAGGCAGCAAAGGAAGTTTTCATGCTATGACCTAAAGAAGAGATGAAGGATGCTGGGCAAACACAACAGATATGCATGACAGAGTCATTTTCTGTGATGGCACATTCCAGCAAAACAATTTGACACCTCTTCCTTCAGATCAATTTTGACAACCATCTGCTCAAATAAATTAATGTTCCCATCTTGGCTTACTGGTGTGACCATAACAGCAAGTTCACATAACAATTCAAATAGAACAGCAGGAGCTCGAGGGCACAGATTAGGACATACATGGGAGGAAAATTAGTGTTGGCACTAATTTTTGTCAATGCTTTACAAAAAAAAAAAGGATTGGATGAGTGGAGAGATCAATGAATAAAAGACTGTTTTGTTATTAGAATAAAATTAGAATAAAAATGAAACCAAAATTAAAATTAGGGTAAAAATAAAATGTAGTGGACCCCATGAGAAAGACAATTCAAAGAAGTTTCAGTTAAAGAAAATCCTACTGTAATGGTTTAAACAGGGGTGTTTCTATTTCACCTTTGAGAGTTGATGCTTATTTATTATTTATTATTTACGTGGTACTTATATGTATGTATATCATGGTAATATTTTGGTACGGCAAGTTCACCAATGGATGCCAAAATTGTGGGAATATGTTTGAAGAGAAAAGCACATTTGTATATTTCAAAGTATCTCTCCCAAGACATTTATTAATTGCAAAGGGAAAATAGTACCTTACTACCCCCACCAAGTAACAAGGCTAAGATCTCCAGTAGCAAGACTTACTGATATCATATTCCCTGATACAATGCATCAAAAAAAAAAAAAAAAATCCCACAACATCTTACGTTATTTTTACCAAAAATGCAAAAGCTCAATTCAGCCTTGAGAAAACATCAAGTTTAAATTGATGTACATTCTACAAAATAACTAATCAGCTCTATTCAAAGTATTAAGTATCGAAGAGACAAAAAAAGACAGAGGACTTGTTCCCACACTGGAAGAGAGTAGAGAGTCATGACAATTGAATCAAGGTGGGATCTTATTTTGGATCCTGAAACAGGAAAGGAAATTAGCAGAAAACTGGGGAAATCTCTCTCATTGAGGTCTGTAGTTTAGTTAATTACATTATGTTAGTGAATTGCCTGCTTTGGATCGATGTACATGGCTATGAAAGATGCTAGCATTAGGGGCAGCTGGGAGCTGGGTGTTCTCCTCTTATTATTTTGACAACTTTTCTCTCTAAAATTATTTCAAAATTTAAAATTAAGAAATGTTGTGTTGCTCCTTAGTAAAGCTATATATGAGTTGCCACTTCATTGCAAAGTTTCACAGGATTCAGTGCCCAAATCATAACTACAGACAAATGAGACAAATGACCTGAGAATTCGGAGGAAGGAGAGATAGTGTAATACCTTTATTTGATACTTTTGAAGCCTCTAGGAAGGGGTTTAGGCAAGTCATGTGACTTTGACTAGACCTTGATAACCTGGGCCAAGAGGCAAAAGGATATCCACAGGGACCTCAGCTGAACTAAGCAGACATTTGAGTGAGTGAGCACAGCAAGTTATGTCTGAATTTCTTCCCCGGTAAAGAAAGTGACTCTGGGTTCTCATCTGGTCTAGCATTCTAGAATTTCAGGTTTGGTGTAGAAGTGGAGAGAGCATGAGATTGATTATGAGATGTCAAATAAAGACAACAACACGAGTGAAATCAGTATGGAAAAATAAATACTGGACAAATTTCTGTGTTCAGAAAGACATAAAAGTAAGAATGAAACTGGGCACAGTGGCATGTGTCTGTAAGCGACAGCTTAAGGAGTCGAGGCTAGGTCTGGAAATTGCAGTTCAAGTCCCACCTGGGGCAACACAGCAAGATCTAGTCCCCCCCAAAAAAATAGCTGGGCGTGGTGGTGCATGCCTATAATCCTAGCTACCTGGGAAGCTGAGGCTGGGGATAGTTTGAGTCTGTGGTACCACAGGCAACATGAGCCTGCAGTTCCATGGGTAAAAATAGCAAGAACTTGTCTCCAAAAAAAAAAAAAAAGAAGAAGAAGAATGAAGTCTGACACTGACAACCAGAGCAAACCTGTTAGGAAAGAGCTTTTAAAGGCACCAAGATGATTTAAAACAGGATATCCTGGAGTGAGAATTCATTTGATTGAGTGATGAGTGACTTAGGGGTTTTGCTAAACACAGATTATGCTTCAGCAACTCTGGGCAGAAGCATGAGATTCTGCATTTCCCGTGAACTTTCCGGTTATGCCAGTGCTTCTAGTCCACACGCCAGGCCCCATGCTTGGGGAGCAACAACATAGAACACTGGTGATGGTTAAAGAAGGAAGATAATAAACACAATAGCTTAAGAATACTTATTTGAAAATATGTTCAACATGGTTAGACACATTCTCAATACCTCCTTGGCCTCAGTGTAAGGATAACTAACTAGCATAAGCAGAGGAAGCTAAAGAGTTTGTGTGAAATGTCTATAAGGCAAGTATCATCCACCCTCCATGAACACAGAAGCCAGAAGTGACACTGTGAGGTATCTGTCCACTGACCATTTCAACCAGTCCCCTGTGTCTACCAGCCATACCACCGTGAATGTGCTTGGTCTTGGAAACTAAGCAGGGATTTGGATGGGAGACCACCTGGGAATACCAGGTGCTGTGGGCTTTTGTTGGCTCCCCACAGCTCCCCACCCCCAAACAACCCCCTGAGCTTAGCTCTAAAACAAAGCAAGATGGTGGCAGGGCTTCCCAGAAGCAGCAGAGATCCAGCCAAGGGCAGCTGATCACCACCTCACTGTCCCCAATTGTTGACCTGACCTGGCTGCACACACTGTAAGGTTCAGCAGGTGGTAGCCCCCCTCCCAGTTATTTTCTCCAGGAACCACATATCACATCTCATTCATATGCTCTCACCCTTTCCCAACTCAACTCAAAAATCTCATTATCAAAAACAAACAAACAAACAAACAAACAAAAACCTTCCAAGTGACCCACCAAAATGTGTTACCACCTGTAAAACTTCAGGAATTGGTGGGGGATGGGGAGGGGAGGGAGAAAAGATGACCTCTCCTAAGGACTTCTTACTCCTATTTCCTCTCCTCACCAGGCAAGTGAGGAATGACACTTCCTCAGAGCTACTGATTGGAAAACATTTTCATTTTCTGTGGACACCTTGAAGGCAGGTCTCTTCACTGAACAGATTTTTCTCTATCAAGTGAGCTGGGACTGATCACTTCCACCCCCACTGTGTGGTAACCAAGACACAGCTCTCACAATGCTCCCATTCCACTGCAAAAGAAGGCCAAGAAAAAACTGAAGCGGAAACCCGAGAGATAATGCCCTGTGGACTTCAAGTATTAGAAAACAAAATTCACTCTAGTAAGGATGCCTGGTGGCCCCTCCCACAGCTCCACCTTCAGCCCTACAAGATACTTTTCCTTCCCTCTCCCTGTGGGCTGGTCTGCTCTTGAAAGCTGAATCCATAGCTCATTTTGATCTCACATGGTACATAATCTTGTGTGTCTCTACCATTTGGTGTTTTTTTCCTGCAATACCTATTTCCTCTCAAGTTTCTGAATCATAGCCACAGAGTCCTCCAAGCCACCACAAGGATGGACCACTAAGTGACAGGAGTAAATTCTAAGCAAATCATCATTAGACACGTTCGTCATTATGTGTCATACAAAAACCTAGCATAGTATGCAAATCTAGATGGTAGATGGCCCACTGTACTCCTAGGCTACATGGTTTGACCCAGGGGACCGCCACTGGATATAAAGGTCAGTGACAAAACTGACCTTTAGTGACATTGGAAGTTTTACCTCCCTGGCACCTGAATCTCATTTTATTCCTGATCCTGACTTAGGCACATGGATCCCATACCCTGGT
Source organism: Uropsilus gracilis (assembly GCA_004024945.1). Lineage (NCBI taxonomy): Eukaryota > Metazoa > Chordata > Mammalia > Eulipotyphla > Talpidae > Uropsilus > Uropsilus gracilis. The sequence continues at coordinate 102,455 of PVHY01002604.1, read as the reverse complement.
GACCACAGCACCCTACTTGCCCTTCTTACTTCCTTTCCACCCTCCCCCACATTCTGGAGCAACATGTCCCCAGCTGCCGTCTTCTCTGATATTCATGTTCCCCTCTCCACTGTCATTTGGGAATACGTTTCCTTCCATGTAACCTTTCAGGTCAGTGTTCACCGACAATATCTTATAAAAAACAAACAGTTAAAAAAAAAGTTGTTTCCTACATTCCCAAACTCATTCCTTAGGTATCTGGTGGATATGTTTTTGAGATTTGTCCAATGTCTAGCGTGTATCAGAACTTCATTACTTTTTATTCCTACAGAATACTCCTTTGTGCGAATACACTGCAAGCTGTACATTCATCTGTTGATGGACATTTGAGTTGTTTTTGTTTTTTAGCTATCGCAAATAATGCTGCTGTAAACATGTGATTACTCATACAGTTGTGTAAGAGTTCATTTCTCTTGGTTCTGCACCTAGAAATCAAAGAGTTGGGTCATGTGGTAACTCTGACTTTTTGATGAGTCCTCAAACTATTTGCCACAGGGGATTCACCATTCCACTCTCCCTTGCTGCGACCATATTATCAAGTTGCTGCAGCTGGTATGTACTGGGTCTCTTGTTCCCAACCTTTTCACTGATCTAAGCTAGGAAGAATTCAAGATTCCAGTCCAGAAACCACCTTCCTTTCTCCCCTTCCCATCCCACATATGTAGTATCACATACATTTTTTTTCCCCTTTACACATAGAAGATATTTGAAGGACTATGTAAGTATATACTTTATATACTTGTCTGTGTGATCCTGACTAGCTCATTCATTAATATTGGGCGACAGATGATTGCACAACTTTGTGGAGGAAAGAAAGCTTTGTCTTACTAGGAAAAAGAATGTGCGCCTCAAAATGCAGCTTGGTGGCGATGAGAGTGGAGCTCTCACGGATGCAGACCCGGGCAGTGTTCTCCTGAGGAGTCTTGGCATGGGGACTTAATGCCCTTGGGCCCTGGTGGCCAGGCTGACTCAGATGTTGTTTCTCCCTTCCCCTGTTAGACATTCGATTCCTCTGAGTCAACTCTGTTCTCAATCTGTCTGCTGCAAGGAGGGGGAAAGATTGTGATGCCAACTTGGGATTCCAGGACTTGCCACAGTGATTTCTTGCTGGAAACTAACTAATCCATTTCCACTTTCATCTTAGTCTTGGGGTTTGGGGAGAATGGGTCTGACCCTGGACTTGTCCTTGATATGTAGACAAAATGCCGGAACTCAGGCTCTGGGCCCTTGGGCCTGGTCAATTACCCGGGGCCATGACTTCTGCCTGCCTGAGATGCCACTGGGAAGCTGACAGGCCTCCCCAGGAATGAATTGAGTCCTTCATTTTTTTTTAACTGAGTGTCTACTTTGATCACCTGCCACTGATTTCTCCTACCCCATCTTGTGCGTGAGCTTGCTGTGAAATTTTAATTTTAATGTTAATAATGGAAAACCATTCTAAATTTATATTTTCTGGTTTAACCTTTAAAGTTGACATTTTCAAACTTTGACTTCTAGACTAGGAAAAAGGCACTCATAAAATGACAGCAATCACAGCTCAGTTGCATGAATCCCTTAAAACATCATTTCTGGTATGTGTTGTAAAGTCACATCTTAGAAAAACAAAAGCTCCCAGATGATTTTTAGAATGAAACCATTCTCAGATTGGTGATCAGATTCATTTATAAACATTTCTTTCCATTATCTTTTTTAAATTTTCCCCATCCAAATGTAGTAATGATGTCAATTGAGCATAATGCTTAGATGCTGTTGGGGGAAGGGGACTCCTCCCAACCCCATGAGCAAGCACACATACACATGAACTCACACAGTAGGCACGAGACATGGGGATTCATGAAACAGGTAGCAGTCAACAAGATGGCAGCTAAAATACATCTTACAGCAGCCTGAAATCTGGTCACCATGAATTCCCAGGTTCATTTTCCCCTTCTAACAATTCCCTGCACCACTTCTACCCAAAGAATCACCTTTCCTGACAATTATCCTTACAACATTGTTGCTGCAACCTACCTTTGGCATTAGGATAGATAATGATGTCGTGTGATCCTGTTTTCTCTGTATCATGTAAGATACACTACCTCATTTATTCCTAAACAAAGCAAGTGAGAGGTAATTTGCTACCTGCAATTTGTCATTGTAAGTAAGATTCAGAAAGATGCTTAGTAGCCTGGTTAGGGGCATCAGTTGTAAGAGGAGAGATAAGTCTCAATACCAGGTATTAAGGTCTCCATTGACCCTACATTCTCTTCTCATCTGCACTGACGATAGGTGGTTTCATCTGATAGATGGATGGTTGAGTTACAGATGTCAGAGTCACCAAATCAGCAAGGAAAAGAACAAAGCAGTTTTTCTTTGCTCACACTTTTGGCTCCAAGCCAATATATTTCCTACCAAAAAAACAGAGCTACCCAAGTATTTATCTGTTAAGAGATACAGGGTGATTCTTGTGGGGAAAAATTTACCCAAGATCCAGAAGCCCAGAAATTCAAGTTGGATTTTTGCTCTTGTGACTTAGCTGCACTTTGGTATAAGTCAACTGCACTGTGCTCTGGTTTCCTTCAAAGGCTGATAAACAATGCTTGTCCTGCCTTATTTTCAAGGCTGCTATGAAGATCAATGAAGTAATATGAATTAAAATTACAAATGGTTCTTCAAATCATGTATAATATATAACTTTCTATCTGTGTTTATGCTTGATAAAAGAACAGTTTAGGGTCACTGCATTCATGCCTTACCACTGCTTTGGACAAAACATTCAATTTACTTTGGCCATAGTTCCACCTCATATAAAATGTGGCATGGGACTCATCTTCCCTCCTATCTTCTTTCTAGCTCTGACATTCAGAAGCTCTCTAACCAGCCCTTTGTGACAGAAAAACTCGAGGGATCCCTCATACAGAGTCATTTGTCCTCTTCACCAAGAAGAGACTGGAGATTAAGCAGCACAAATTCCCCTCAAGAATATTCTATGGGGGAAAAAAATTGGCAAAATTAAGTTCAGAGAGGATTAATAATCTTTATCCCCTTCACAATGTTTATCAATGAACAGTATGTGCCACATGATGTGCTGGGAATAAGACTGGGCTTGAAAAACAGTCTAGAGGAGACAACTTTTAAACAAATATTTTCCCAGTTAATCATTTAATTGGAGTTGTAGCATATGTTATAAATAATAGGACTATTTATTAAGAGATTATATAATGGGGAGGGAGTGTCTTGAGAATTTCCCAAAGAAGTGGCATTTGAAATTAATTCTTAAAGGAAGATCTGGCATTATCGGACAGAGGTTGAGATGGGGGATAGAGAAGGTTCTGGGCAAGATGAGCATTCAGTGCACAGAGCAGAGTTCTAGGTACATGTGAGTTCCTGAAAACAAGTCCATTTGACTGGAGCACTGTTAGTGCAGAGGGAGCAGCATGACATGAGGGTTGAGATATAGACAGGAACAGGTCATGCAAAGTTGTATTAGGTCAAGGCCATGAATTTGGACTTTACCCTAAGTGCACAGAGAAGCAACTAGAAGATTTCAAGTAGAAGAATCTATGCCACAGTCCAAAAAGGTCACAGTGGAAGCACCAATTCTACTAGAGGGGTGTAAGAATAGGTGCAGCAAACCAAACAAGACTGTGGAGCAGTGGTCTAAGTCAAGGGAGCACAGTGACCAAGACCAGGATGATAGCCATGGGGAGAATGGGAGGAACTGAAAAATACGAAGAGACGGAGTGCTCTGGACATGGGCATTGTTGAGTATGGGAGCAGAGAAATAGGATGCCAAGTTATATACCATACATTATAATATTGTATATGATCTACTGGATTTGCTGGTAATGTGGGCTTCTATTTCCAGATAAGCAAAAATGTCTCAGAAGCTGTGGGACTTGTCCAGGTTGAAGAACTAAAAAGTGAAGTTCCCACAACAATGGACTCTTATGTCATTAATTATTTCAGGTATGTAAAAGCTCTCATCCTAAGTGATTCATATCATTATTTCATGGAAAACTCAATGAAGGTCTGATTTCATGTGTACTGAATCCCAGCCACACCACAGCAAAGGCCATATGATGAGAGGGGGCTAGAGTGAACGAGTGACATCATGAACCAAATAGAGTCGCTATTCAAACTGGTACTGTGGACTCCTTACACAATCACCTAATTATAGGTCCTGAGGAAACTCTGTACAATAATACACTGTACAGAAGCCAATGGATAATTGTCAGTGGGCCAGATGGTCCTTTTAATCTGAGTTGATATTTGGAAGATAATGTGTAACAAGCTCAATGAGGTTTTTGTGGTGGGACTTGACTGAACAGGTCATAAATTTTTTATGTCCAAAAGAAAGAGCTGTCCAGCTTATGTGTTGAACATGCTCTTCCAAACTCTGGAACAAACACAATTAAAAGTATGCCTGACCTTGGAGCCTTCTCTCCTCACGTGCCAAAGACAGGGAACAAAGAGGTCACAAAGTTCTCGTAAATATGTGTCTATTCAACATGCAACAAGTATTCACTTACCACTCCTCCTCTGACTGCTCTGCCCCAGCATCATTTGATCAAGACAACCACTGACTTCTTTCCAAATATTCTGGTTTTAAAGACTATAGTTCAGTAACTTCCTCAAAGTTCATCTGAGAGCCAGAATTTGGGAGCAGAGTCTCTCTAAGCACAACATCATGCTGCCTCGTAACCAACCCAGGTTGCAGGTCCCTTGTGGGCATAGAGGGTGGTCCCCACCTCACGGGGTGACCTCTACACAGAGAGTGTCTCACACGAGCTTGAATCATGAGAGAGAAAGTTTAATTAACGGTTGCTACTAATTCCAGCAGAGACAATAGAGCACATGAAAAGTTCAAAAAGGCATTTAAATGAGTATAAATTATACAAATTGTATATACTTATTGTTCTGAATGACTGAGATTGACATTAGAGGATCACACAAATATGTGAGCTATCATTTTTCAAAAAGCAGCACCAATTTCAAGCTCTTAAGCCATTTGTCTGGTCGTTTTTGCTTCACGCTGCTCTCTCTAGATGATTCATTCTCTGTTCATGATTCTCCAACTACTTCAAGGTATCCCTACACCCTACACTTTGGAACCTTGAAAGCTGTGTATTTGTGAAAAAACGTTCATAACATCAATGTTGTTTCTAATCTAGCTTGCCTGTTCCCTTGATCAGGCAGATGAACATTTATTAAACTTACTGAATTTATTTGTGCCAGATATGGATGGGCCTACATATATAGATGCTGGTTCTACAAACAGGTGGTGGACAGGATCAGGTGGTTTGCATTCTAGTGGGGAGAAACTTGTGAGCCCACTTAGGTTGCAAAGGAATGAGAGCTGTGAAAGCAGGAAATTGCAACTGCCAAAGGGGATAAGGACAGAGGGAGCTGCTGCTGCTGCTGTGGGGAAAGGGGTTTTTAAGAAGAGCTGCCTTTCTCTCAACTCCACCATCTGAGGAAGTCCCAGAATGAGGTGAAATAAATAAGCCCATTAGCTAATGCAGCAAGAAATGGGTTTTTCTATGTAACTGTAGGGAGGAGAGAAAGAACTATAGACCAATACAGAAGAGCCCCAACTGAACCTCACAATGACTCGGTTCCATCGAATTCCACTCACACACAAGGTAGCGGTAAAGCTGGTCTCTTCACAGCTGACACAGACCCAGTTAGGGCCCCGCCCCTTCTCCTCACCTCACCTCACTCTCCTCAGTGTATCACTTTCTTTCACCCTATCCTTAGCTCCTGTCACCCAGAGATTCTTCTCCAGATGGGCGGATTGGCAATCAGCTCCCCTCCCTTGTGTAATCAAATATCTCACCCTGAAGATATGCTCAGTCGCCCTGGCCTCCACTCAGCCCTCCTGGGGACAGTGTGGCGTCATGGTCAGCCAGCAGGCCCAGCGCCCCACTGGTTTCTAATTAAAACAGGACAAGTGTTTCTCTAGCCACAGAATCATTTCTTAGGGAAGAAATAATAGGTTCCTTTAAGGCTGGTCTTTGGGTCTTACATAGATTGCCCGAAGGTAAGAAAAGACGATAGTTTTGGAGAAACAAGTAGATTAAGTATTATTATTATTTTAGCTGTCATTACTATTTTATTCTTTTACCTGATTCTGATTACAAAGAACTTAAATATGTCTCTGAAATGGAACTTAATCAACTTTTTAAATTATATTATCTTTTATATGTGATGTAGGTGAGCTCTATATCTCATACATATATTATCTTAGAACTATAAAAGTTGAAAATAATTTGCTGTCTCCCTTAGTTTTAAAATGTACCTAATCCTCTCCAAAATGATCACATTCAGTATTGCATGTGCTATGGAAATACAAAGACTTCTGAAAATAAAACAGCCTTTATAACTAAAGTTTTACATTTGTACTCAAAGTCTAAAGTTATCCATGGTTGAATACACTCCCAACTCCTGTAGGAAGGTTGCATAGCACAAGCCAGAAGCTACAATTTCATCTCCCAAAGCAGGGATGAGATTCCGAGTGCTTGATAGCCATCATGGCTCAGTATAAGGACTGATGAACACATGGATAAGAGATTCAATGCTGGAACCCTGAGGGCCAGAAGGAAGTTCTCTATAAGCCATACCATAGAGAAGTGGGTTGAAGGGAACTGTTGGGAAATGGCCTGGAGCATGGAGAACACTAAGGAAGCCTAGGAAAGCTCTTTACAAATTAGAACAGGAAGATTTCACCAATTTAACAACTGGTACAGCTGTACATACACATTCATTAAAAATTGCCCTTAACTAGCCGGGCATGGTGGCTCATGCCTGTAAGCTTCAGCCTATGAAGAGGCCGGGGCTAGGGATTGCGGTTCGAGTCCCATCTGGGGCCCGTAGCGAGACCTAGTTCCAAAAAAATAGCTGGGCGTGGTGGCGCATGCCTCTAATCTCAGATGCCTGGAGCTGAGGCTGGGGATTGCTTGAGTCTGTGGTACCCCGGGCAACGAGAGCCTGCAGTTCCACGGGCAAAAATAGCGAGACCTAGTCTCAAAAAAAAAAAAAAAATTGCCCTTAACTAAAGGTAAGAGCATAACTGGAGGAACAAGCTGATTGAGGGGGTGAAGTTATACCCAAAGGAGTTATTTGTTTCAGTCAATTGCAGTTAGACCTTCTTGCTGTGCACCATTTGCAAAACAGAAAAATCATTGTAAACGAGATAAGGAAAACTTCTCTGCTAACTGGTTCCCAGAAAACTAGGGACTGATTTACTGCAATGATCTTTTGAGACTGAGATGGCACCACTGCCTTTCTTTTTTTTTTTTGAGACTAGGTCTCGCTATTTTTGCCCATGGAACCACAGGCTCATATTGCCTGGGGTACCACAGACTCAAGCAATCCCCAGCCTCAGCTTCCCAGGTAGCTGGGATGACAGGTGCATGCCACCACACCCACCTATCTTTTGGAACTAGGTCTCACTACGGGCCCTAGGAGGGACTCGAACCATGATCCCTAGCCCCGGCCACTTCATAGGCTGAAACTTACAGGCACGAGTCACTGTGCCCAGCCTTTTTTAAATCAAAGATAGTGACCACCTGCCTACACTCCCCATTTTTTAACTACTCTTAGGCTTTAGAATGTTAATTGCCTCTTAGGTTTGTGGTTTTTTTTTTAATTCAACAGACCCTCACCCTGTGTCCCTATAAATACCCCTCTCTTTTGTTAATAAAGTCGCCAATGGTCCTTATTTCCATTTAGCTCCTGGCTATGGCTGGGTTTATCTCTTCTCATGAATTCATTTCTCATACCTTGCGTCTGGCTGCCAACACCTTCTGATTTTTCAAAACTGCTAAAAATTTCAATTTCATTTTACAATGGACATTGAAAGTTAAGTGCATTAATGTGCATTAGATAACTCACACTAAAAGAAGAATGTCATGTTGTAATAAAAATAGACACACAGATCAATGGAATAGAATTGAGAGCTGAAAAATAAACCACTGGTATAATGAATTGTTAATTTGATAGGGTGTGCTACCCCCCCCATGTCTCCTGTTTAAGATTACAGATTTCAAGGACAGGTATGCTAAAATGTGAGAATGACCTTAGTTGGAATTTCCCTTCAGGGAGATGCAGGAGGGAGGAAGAAGTGAAATGGTCCAGGTGTGGTTTTTGGAAGGTGGGAAATCAGAATATATAAGGGTGTGAAAACAAAGAGAAGGACCAGATCCAATATGGAGGTCAGATAGAGAGATTCCCCGGAGGAGAGTGATTTGGTTTCGGCCATTTTGTAAGATGGCGATGTGAACCATGTGAACTTGGCCATGTGGTCACCGGGGACCTGCAGCCCTTGACTGACCTGGGCTAGCCACATGTGTGCTAAAGGTGGTTAAGAAGTTTGCAGATTTGAACTCCATGTTGGAGTTTGTTTTGCTGAGTTTAACTTGTGTCTGAAGAGGCCTGAAAAGAAAGTGAACTTTGCTGGGTCCAGTACCATGAAGTTTCTACTTGGACGACAAGAAGAGGATGGCATGGAGGAGCTGGAGCATGCCAAAGGAGTGCACCTAGAGAAAGATGTCTTCAAACATGTGGATTGAACTCTGATGTTGGTGAGATGATCAGGACTTAGAGACTGAGGATTTTGGGGCAATCTGGGGAAAGGACTTTGGACAATGCTGAGAAAGGTTTTGGACAATGTTAAAGTAATTGGAGTTTTCCTTATATGTTCCTTTTGTAGTTATTAGGATAATTAGGAAATCACTTTTTTAGAAATAAATTAGTCTGCACTGATAGTCTTGCTTTGACTTGGTATTTTGGTTGAGAAGCCTGGGGATGGTGGAAAGAACCCACAAGAGTTTAAACTGTGTTTCTAAGTTTTTCTTTTCTACAGTTTTCAGAGCTGAAATCAGAGAGAAGCTGGTAGCTGATGTTTGCATATCAGTAGTTGGCAGGTACAGTGAAAATGCTAATAAACTGTTTGTGGTCTGCTTCCTAGGGAGAGAAGCAGGCAAAGGTGTATCTACTTAAAGGTCAAGGTAAAGGCAATTGCTAAGGAACTGTTTGTAACCTGCTTCATAGAGAGAAGCAGGCCTCTATGTGTTAAAGTCAAAGTCAGAAAGTATTTTTCTGGTCGCCCTGTTTCAAACTTATAACCACAGAGTCATGAGTATACCACGGTATTGGGAAAATGGATTATACACTTGCAAAAGGATGAGATTAGACCACTATCTTATATCATACACAAAAATTAACTCAATATGGATTAAAGACTTGTATGTAAGACCTGAACACATAAAATAACATAGAAGAAAACATTCATTATACTAGTTTCAGAGATGTGTTTGGATCCTCAACTATAAAAGCAAAAATTTTAAAACAGAGCTACATTGAATTAAAAAACTTCTGTAGAGCAAAAAAAATTATCAGTAAAACAGAAAGATATCCCACCCGGTGGCATAAAATATTGACAAAAGGGTAAAATCAAGTATTCACAAAGTTCAATAACCTAATTTAAAAAAAAAGGTAGAATATCTAAACAAACACTTTACAAGGAAAATATGATGGTCAGCAAGTTCATGAAAAAAAATGCTTATCGTCACTTATAATGAGGGAAATGCAAATCAAAATCAATGAGATATTGCCTTACACCCATGAGAATGACATACATTAGACAGAGCAGAAATGGTAAGTGCTGATGAAATCGGGGCAAAAAAAAAAAAAAAGATAAAGCAGAAAACTTAGCTATACTTAAAAGTGGAAGCAGCTGGCCTTTTAAACCCAGCTACTCTTTAGGTTTGTCCCAGCCCATGGGAGCAGTAGCAAGATCAGACTACCTAAAAGAAGCAAGAACAAGATTTATTCACTAAAAAAGACAAAATAAACAAAAGTCACTGAATATACAATGGACCCGCTTACCAACCAGTTCAGTCTCTAGTTCAGAAAACTGCACATAGGTCCTTCAGCCACTTGCATCCACAAGATGGCAGCTGCCCCACCTTCAAGCCAAATGAAGAAACCAAGATGGTGTCATCAATCCCCTTCCAAAGGAAAAGCTATTCACTTCAAGTCAAAGAAACCAAAATGGTGTCATCAATTCTCCAAAGGGCACAGGTTCTGCCTTCTTTCAGCCCAAACCACCAAGACTCATTTGTAACAGCAGCAGCAAGTACTTCAGATATCTCATAATGAAAATAGCAAAACTTCACATTCTCTACCGGTTTCCAGATAATTCCCAAGCCTCACGGTTTCAAAGTTAAAGCAAATTTTTAAGTACCAAATTTCCAAGTCAGCTAACACATGTCACAAGTTTCTCCAACATGATTTCCCAGATCTTCACTGACCCAGGCTGTGGATGGAAGCCCATAGTGTGGCTTCCTTATCTGCCCTGCTGCTGCACATGGCAGTGGCAGCTCTGAGGGCTCCAACCTCCTCGCTGCTCCTCTGCTCCCTATCTTCTCCAGCTGCACTCCTTCTTAGATCCCCTCTCTCAGTTCCTCTCATAAGAAAGCTTGGTTTCTTCGCCAAGTTTCCACCCATCAGGGCACAATGGCTGCTATCTTAATGCAGCATTACTATGCTGGGGTCATGGCCCCCCGATTTTACCACAGCTCCCCTATCACTGGGAATGGTATGCAGTAAAATAAACCCATATACACTGTTGGTGGGAATATCACAGGCCCAGGACCTATAGAGGAGGTTTCTCATAATATTAAAAATGCATCTACCATATGACCCAGAAACGCCTAGGTATCTACTCAAAGAATTCAAAAACATGAATTCAAAAGGATATATTCACTCTTTTGTTCATTGTAGTCCTATTTATAATAACCAAGTTAAAAGCTAAAAAAATATATCTAGATGTATATATGCAATTTTACCAATTCTGACAGTCATGGGTAAAACTAGAGGGATTTATACTATATAAAAGAAATCAGGGAGAGAAAGACAAATATCAAATGATATAAGTCATGTGAATGGTAAAGAAAACAAAAGAATGGACAATACTAAATAAAAATAAATCTAGAAATACGAGTGCAGAATTGATTCTACCTGAGGGAGTGGGTGGAGGCAGGGAATAGAAGGAGGAGGGGTGCTTTAGTGGTGAATGTAGTGAAGCAATATACTTCTAAAGGGGTATAAACCTGTACTAATAAGTTGTGTACTGTGCTACAAGTCAACATTACTTCAATAAAAAATTAAAAAATAGTAATAACACTGTGTGAACCATGCCAAATAGCCATGCCAAATAGATTGGCCAGTGATCACTTTTGAACCTGAAGGAGTCGGTGATCAAGGGGATCAGGACCTCCTGGATTCATGTCTTCCACCAAAACACCAAGTTGTCCAAAAAGCAAAATTTTTCTCCATCTGTCCTGTTTCAGACCACTGATGCTTCACCCTCATTACCACAATAGACAAAACTGGTCCTCTGAACAGGATTACGAACATTTCCCTTTCTGAACTTACCACCTCCTATTAAAATAGCTTTTCTATCTTATTTATTGCTGTACATGTAGGACTAGCATAGAGCTTGGCTCCCCATACACACAAAAAGGCAAAGATGAAAGGAAGGGAAGTTTTGTTTTGCTATTTTTTATCACTTTACTACTTAGTGAAATAGAAGCACCTAAAGGTGATATGTAGTAATGTCACCCAGCTTTGTTTGACTCAAGAGATTTCCCTTAACCAAGGGAAATAAAAAAGAATACGATAAGTTTAAGACGGCACCTTTTTCATCAACATTACTCTGTTGCTACAGAATAGCTTTTAAGAACCCAAAGTATGGGGTGCTTTATATTGTAGACAGAAAATGAAAGATCAATGGGTTTCATTCAAGTTGAGAATCAGAAAGAACATGAATACATTTGGCTTGAGGACTGTGTCATGGAGCAGCGCTCATGAACTTTTATTTCAGAGTACAAGCAGACCCTCACTAAGAATGCAGATTCCTAGGCTCAGGAACTTAATGTATCTGAATGACTGGGGGGAAGGCCTAGGATTTGGTATTTCTTTCTTTTTTTTAAATTTTATTTTTGAGTTTTTTTTACAATATATGATTGTATAATTGCTGATCCCCATGGGAACATCCCACCACACCACATCCCCCCTGGTCACTTTGCCTCCTTTCTTTTTGTTGTTTGTCCATGTTTAGCCCTTTAGTCTTTTTTTTCTTCTTCTTTTCTTTTCTGGATCCATTTCCTAACCTTGGTGAGGGTGTGATTTCCCGGGACTTGGAAGAGCATGCTGTTTATCTTTCCTGTACTGCTTTTGCCTTCATAGGCCGATTGGAGCACCTTTGGCTTGTATGATTGTTTTTTGCTTCCTGGAGGGTCTCATCTCTGCAGTTTCTGCAACATTTTGTTGCTCCTTCAGTCATGCTTTGGGTCTTTGGCATAGGGGGCATGACTCCCAGCCGTATGTTTTGGAGGAGCAGATCCTTGAAGTGACAGCCAACAGCTGATGGTAGGTCTCCTCTATTGGGGCTTTGCTGCAATAGCGAGACCTAGTCTCAAAAAAGAGGTTTGTCAAATGGCAGTGGATTTGGTATTTCTTATGCTTGTCTGTAGATGGTTCTGATGCAGCTTAACATTTTGGAATCAGTTTTGCCTGATCTTGGATCACCCTTTCTGTTAAGACCATACACTAGAAGGCTGAATCCTCAGCATGTCTTTACTCCGAAAGACTCCCTCCAGGCAAAATTCTTTCAACAGCTTGTCAGATACCACAAACTGTCCAAATGGGCAGTATGAGAAAGCGATCATGGACGGCATTTGAATTTCAGAAAGTGGAAGGGTCCAATTTCCATTTCCAAAGAATGATTCTTCAACAAATGGCTGAGCAAGAGGTTAGCAATGCAGCAATGGCCACAGTTATGTACTTCCCGGACAGATGCTGCCCATGTGCATGACTTAAGTCCAGTCATGGGTTTGACTTTTGTGGCTGATCTGGCATTTTCTAAGACCAAATGATTTACCCTATATCTGAGGGAAACAGCATATCTATGAACAATGCCCATAAAATGCCAGCATAGGGGAACAGAAAGAAACTTGGTCTGAGGGCAAGCATAGCCATACATGCTAGTTTTAGTCTATGTTTCTATCTTTATGAAGATTTGGGAGTTAGTGTCCTATAATCACTGATTGGGATGAAGCCAGCTTAGCCATGTACTATAAATCTGGGGAAGTTATTTCACTTCTTGGAGGCTCAAGCTACAAAACCAAGCAATTAATAGCAACTCGTGGTATTATGCCAAAATTAAATGAGATAATTAATGCAAGAAAAGACTGAAACTAATGAATAAGACAATAAATGCTCAACCAGGGACAGTTTTCTCCTTGTATCAAAGTCTTCAGAAGCAAAACAGAAACTATCTTGCAGCCTGGCCTCTGAGAAATACAACCAGGGAAAGAGAAAGGGTCTGCAGAGAGTAGAGTGGTACAGAGGAGAACCTCTGGCCAGCTTGAAATATGGTTGCAAATAAATACACATTCTGATTTAGGTACCTTCTGCAACCAAAAATTAAAATGGATTCCACCTACTGTAGCTCATCCTCTGGATCTCGCCAAGCAGCAAAGCCAGAGAACAGAACTGAGGGGAAGCCCGGTGCCCCATCGAATCCACACAGAACTTCCAGACTTTCAGCACTTAGAGTTCCACTGCTCTGCTCCTGCAGCACTCTTGAAATTGGCAGTCCTACTTCCCCCAGTGTGTGCCCTTAGCCCATGGTGATTCACTGCCATTCATGGCTGGGCACTGAGGAGAAAGTAAGCAACCTAAGCAGCCACTGTTAGAATCCACTAGAGCCTCAGTTAACTGCCACTACAGTCCCTCTTCTTATCTCTGCATTTCCCTCTTACATGGTCCTGAGAGGAGGTTTCTTCATTTTAACTCTACTCCTTTCAAAGCAGCCTTGAAATTGTTGGTGTTTTTTTTTAAAAAAAGAGCAAAGAGAGATCAAGGAGACAAGATTAAAAATGACCTATACTCAAAGCTATCATCTGTATTGAGGCTTCTAAATATTGGAATCTGTTACTAATCTAGAGCATATCTATTTTTAAAAGAACAATCTGAATTTTAATAGACATCTCGCATCAGTGAAAAATTCCATTGTAACTAATTATAGTCATAACTATAAAGTTAACAAGATAAAGTGTTTCTCATGGCTTCCTCCCCAAGCCTTGGGAGGGGAGGCCTGCAGAGTCAGAGCATTGGCTCCACAGCAAACCTGCAAACGGTCGGAGAGGAGATGACCTACAAGGTCCATCAGTGGATGCCTGCCCTCATCGAGAAACCTCCTCACTGACAATGGCTGGGGGAAAGGATCCCCAAGACCAGAGGTCAGAGAAATGAGGTGCAGAGATAGCGGAATGGCAAGGAGATCGTACTGGAGCCAGCAACTAGAAGACACCGATAGACCCCAAATGAGCATGAACTGGGTGCCCAATACAAAGGACTACAAACCATCAAGCACAATGTGCCATGGGCCTGGAACACAGTCCCTCATCCGACAAACGGACACAGTCACAGAAAAAGAGACCAAAGGACCAATGAACCCAACACAAACCAAAAAAGAACAATGAGAGTGAAGACTGAGTGAACACAAGGGGGTGGGGGATGGAGGAGGGAAGGCATCCCAGTAACCATTTACCTTATTTACTTATGTAAGAATTCATAAGAATTTAGAAAAAAAAATTAAAAAAAAAAGATAAAGTGTTTCTCTAACTGCATTTGATTTGAAAGACATGAGCCAACAATCCAGACCTATCTGAAGGTCACTTCAGACAGGTGACAAACCACACCAAGACATTAGCATAGAAGTTCTGACAAATTTGTGTTAGTTACAGCAAATTTAAATCGCTGTAGTAAGTAGATATATTTTAGGAATATTTTTCCTTTAATGCTCTTATTTACTGTCACTTCTGAGCATTTATGTTTGTCTTTTTTTCTTACATTAGTATCTTATCTAATTTTTTAATCTTTTGCTTGATTGCATATGTGTGTATTTTAGCATCATTGTATACCCCAAGGTCTTCCCATAGCCTTGTCAATCATGAAACATTAATCTTAACTTGTATCCATCCCTCTCCTGATTTTACCTGCCCCCGCCTTGTTCTACGCTTCAATTCTGCTGACAGTTTGTTGGTTTTAAGTTTTCCTTGTCCTTTTGTTTGTTTGCTTTCCCTATATCCCCCATATAGATGGGATCATCCAGTATTTCTCTCTGTCTTTCTGGTTTTTTTCCACTAGTGTGATTCCTTCTAGCTCCATCCATATTATCACAATGTATCAAATTTGCCTTTTTTGATTGTGGCATAATATCCCACTGTACAAATATGCCACAACTTCATACCTAAGCTTGACCACAACACCCTAAGTTACATACTAATTTCTCTGTTTTATAGATCGAGGCACAAAGAAGTAAAACAACTTAAAAACTGTGCCCAATGTCACAGCACCCACAGCGCTGGGATTCCAGACTAGGTTTGTCTCATCAGTGACTAGGGGACACTGACCCATCTCAGGAGTATAACCAAAGGAATGCTGCACTGCTGACAATGATCTATGCTCAGACTCAGAGTAGGCAGTCTCTGCTATCCTTTCCACTCTAAGAGTCTCTAATTAGAGCTTTGCTCTTTCACAGTTTTCTGTGATCTGCTGTTTTCCCTGGATTTTATGACACATGGTTGGTCATTACTATGACTTATGGGATGTTTAGTCCTTGATCTCCTCAGCTTCCCAATTACAAAATTGTTCTTGAGGGTAAAATACAATCGACTGGACGAGCATCTGCTGTGCCACAGCCCACGTTCTGACGCAGTTCCCCAGGCACACGGAGGCAAAGGTGAGGGACTGCTTGTCAGATGGCTCCAGAGATAAAAGCAGTAACGTGCCATGTGTGCTTTTTTGTCTTCTCATTATTTACAGTTCTGTAACCCTCGGTAGAAGGGGAAAACTGGAAACTGACTATGCATAAATTAAAAGGATAATGTTGACTGTTGTCGACAGTTTATAATGACGAAGATCTTGGAAGTTGCCAGTCATGCAAGCAACAGTTTTGTTAACACCACACATCTGGCCTGAAGAGATTCACAAGTCTCACCTCTAGGCCATATGTTGCCAGAACAAAGGAGAAGTTCATCACGCCTGATCTTATGTGGGCTCAGACAGCCTTGGAGGGACATAATGTCAAAAACAGGACCATTTTTAAGCCAGATCAATAGCAGAAAAGCTCAGGAGCTGGGTCACAGTGGAGTCTCCAGCTTCCAAGTCAGGCCATAACTGTTGGTGGCACTGAGCAGGTAGAGGCTGGATTTCAGAAATATGGTTGCCAATTTTTTTTTTTTTTTTTGAGACTAGGTCTCGCTGTTTTTGCCCATAGAACCGCAGGCTTTCTTTCGTTGCCTGGGGTACCACAGACTCAAGCAATCCCCAGCCTCAGCTTCCCAGGTAGCTGGGATTACAGGCGTGCGCCACCACGCCCAGCTATTTTTTTGGAACTAGGTCTCGCTACGGGCCCCAGGCGGGACTGGAACCACGATCCCTTGCCCCGGCTGCTTCATAGGCTGAAGCTTACAGGCACAAGCCACCGTGCCCCGCCTTGGTTGCCAATTTTTGAGGGGAAGAAATCTGTCTGCAGCATGCTCTTCAATATTTTCTTGTTTCTGATGCACATCTGCCACACTGGATCCAGTATTTCAAGAAATAATCTGTACCAGGATCTCTGAAAAGCCCACCAACTCCTAGTGGGGTGCCTTTGAAAAGAAAAGTAGAAACAAGATCCTTGTGTTGTATTTCATTGTTTGCAAATTGCTTTCGTGCTTTGATCCTCAAAGTGTTCCCAAGAGTCACTGAGTTGCCCCAAAACATACAAATCAATTTGTCCACCATAGGATTTGAACCCGGTCTCCTGACTTCAGAGCTTTTCTCTACACTATGTATCACTGAAGAATAAGATTTTTCCCCCAAAGGAAAAAATACCTTTTTATTTTTAAAACAAAGTAAAGGGAAGAAAAATGTCTCTGTACTGAGGAGGAAAGATCGCTGCTGGCCATTTGTCATGGGTGGCTTGCTGCTTTTCATAAACAAGAGGCAATAGAGTCAAAGGGAAGACTACACGGCAACCAATGAAGTGAATGCAAGACTTTCTAGTGCTGAGGAGAAACAAGGGCAAACAAAAAAAAAAAAAAGAAAGAAAGAAAGAAAGAAAAAAGAAAAACAATATCAAAATAGCCTGTGAGAAATGCAAAAGACAACTTTCCCATTTTTCTAAATTTGGACAAGTTTCAGATGCTGTCACTGCCTGCACCACAAGGCTCATGTTGATTGTGGGCCACAGTGAAGTCAACAGGAGGTCGATCAGGGGCCAATTGGATCCATGAGAAGTTGAATCAACCAGGACTACAACCCACTGAAAACAACCTTTTCCAATTCTTGGGTAACTTTCACATTAGATGGCAACAGCCAAACATGCAGAATCACATTTTCCCTGGGCAGAGCATCCTATCGGCTACTACAATCTTCCTTGATTATGAAGTTGATAAAAATTTGAGCTTAATTTCTAAGACTATGCCCTTCATATACAGATTCACTGAAGTACTAATAAAATTAATACCTCAAGACTAACCACAAGAAGGAAAAAAAATACTAACCACAAGAGCTAACAACTCTTGGACTAAAATATTACCATTTTATTCTTGAATATTCTCTCCCTCCCCCACCCCCCCATGCACACACACATACATTTATAACACCATTCTGAATATAAGCTGAATGAATAATATTGTCCTAAATTTTACACATGAAAAAAATTGAGATTTACAATTTATGTGACCTCCCTAAACTCCCTAAAATTTCCTAGAAATACTATATAGCAAAGGAGAAATATGAACGCTAACTTCTGACTTCATATTTCCTGCTACTTCCAAGATAACAGCCACACTTCTTGATTAATGTAGTAAATATTTTTCCATCCTCATGTTTATATTTTGCTATGGCTGATGAAATTCAGAGATCTGAGAAACAACACCAGGCATCTGATTATATCAGCTCCACAGGGCAGATCTGAAAAGACAGTCTTGTTGTCAGCCACCCACACTTCAAAATGACTTGTCAACAGCAGAACCATCATTCATTCTTCAGCCATAGATGTCTCAGAATAAAGAAGCCTGAGGAAGACTGTCAAAAACTGACAGTCTCATGGATACTTTGGATGAGAACCTACAATATTGGATGTCTTTCTGTCTGTCCTGAGAATGGGAGACAAAAATCAAATAAGGAAGCCATAGCAGTTCAGGGTTACATTTTCAGTCAAGTTAACTAAGGGAAAGTATGAAATGGACAAAAACTCAAAGGAATGGAAGGAAAGAATACTACAAATATTTCCCTTAACTGTAATCTCTGGGTTTGTCCCAAGTGATTGCTGATTGTCTTCCCATCCTATTTAATATTAAAATCTGTCTTCTCAACCCCAGCCCAGCAAGAGGAGTCACTCCCTTAATGAGTCCACCCTGAGAAGACTGAACAGGACATCTCTCTGAGAACTAGTAGCTGATACTCAAAATATAAGATGAATTGAACATATTAAAAATTGAACTAGTTGTTTATTGTTATGTAAAACCCCAAACTCTAATGACTTAAAGCAACAACCTTAGTAATTCAAGTCAATGCTGACAGCTGGGGCCTGAGAAATAAGGGTGGGAGGCAGGGGTAGAGAGGATGAAAACCTTCTTAACTTTAAGGTTGGACTTTTAAATCTTGTGAAAAAAAAAACTTGCAAAGTTTTTTTTTCTTTGTTGGAGCCCTTTTTCACTATGATATGTAGCTTTGAAAAAGCCCTATCTGAACACAGGTTTTCCACATCTTATTGTCAGGTGTATTACTTTTTTGGAGCCCTAATAGATTACCACAAATTAGGGGACTTAAAACAACAGAAGTGTCATCTCTTTTAGTTCTGGAGTCCAGAGATCTGGGATCATGTTGTCAGCAGGGCCATGCTCCCTCTGAAGACTCTTGGGGAAAGAATCCTTCCTTGCCTCTCCCTAGCCTCTGGGGATTGCCAATAATCCTTGAAGTTCCTTGACTTGTGGTAAAATGCCAACAGTATCTATGTCTGTTTTCACCTATTTTTTCTCCTTCTGTGTCATCCTTGAAATTTTTACATAATCTCTTAATAAGGAAACCAGCCACTGGATTTACAACATACCTTCATCTACTTTGATCTCATCTTAATCTAGCTCATTTCTTCTGCTAAGATATTATTTTCTAAATAAGATCAGATATTGATGTTCTGATGAGCATGAATTTTGGGGGGGGGCACTATTCAACAAATATTCTAGGAATATTTCTCAGAATCATCTTGGTACTCTCCAATTAGGTGCTCACTGAAGATTACAGTGAAGGTACTACCAAGATTACAGTAGTCCCATGTAGGATGAGTCATAATCCCATTTTGGTAATCAATTATAAGAAAACAATCTTACATACACAGGGAAACTTTAACCATAGCACTAAGGCAAAGCAGCATTATCTAGTATTGCAAATTTAAACTAATCTATATTTCCAATGAATAAGAATGACTAAGCATAGAGGCGCCATCTATATAATGGCCTCTATTAGTGCTCTCTAGAAATATATAGATTAAATAGAAGGTGTATAATAGTATGCAGATTTTATATCTATTTAAAAAGTGAGAAACATGCTATCTTTTACAAAAACTGTAATTGTTTCTTAAGAGAAAATAAAACATAAAATAGTAGAAAAGAAAAATATTGGAAAGTAATTATTCAAATATTAGCACTGTTGTATTCAAATGGTGGAATGTTCTTTCTTTCAGGTTGCTCCAATTATATGTTTCTGTAAAACAGACAACTCCACAACTCAGTAGTCCAATATAATAATAATCATTTCTATTTCTTATTAGTCTGAATTTGGGCAGGGCTCAGTGGGTACTGGCTCATCTTTGTTCATGCAAGAGCAGCTGATGTGACTTAGCCAGGTCTGAGGGATCTGCTCCAAGATGGCTCAGTAACACGTTGGAGCTGGCTGTCAGCTGGGAGTTCACCGGGGTTGCTGGCCAGGGGCCTCAGTGCTTCCCCAGCGGGCCTCCCCATGGAACTGCTTGGCCTCCCTCACAGCATGCAGCCGGGTTGGAACTCCGTGAATTCCAAAAACAGCAAGTAGACACTGCAGCACCTTGGCCTGGTAACTAACACAGCACCCCTCTGCCATGTTGTATTAGTCACAGCATCACAGAGCCCTCTAGACTCTAAGGGAGGCGACCCTCTGGATGAGAGCAATGTCAAAGACCCTGTGGCCATTGAAATCTATCATTTTCTGGATTAATTGATTCTGGATGAAGAATGCACAATCTGCTCCATCAAATGGACCACAAAGAGCACTTTCCAGATTTAAAAAAAATGAGTACTCTTAGAAGTAGGGGTGTGTGAAATATTTTTAAATGTATTTATTTAAAATTTTGAAGATTCCTGATATAAGCTCTTTGACAATCCAGGAACCTACTGAGAACAGCGAATTTCTCTTGGCCATCAAAGCCACACCTTGAGATAAACCACACATATACACACATACGTACACCAACACACTCACACACTCTCCACCCAAGGCACTGTGCTCCTGCCTGGTCCCCTCTCTCATGTTTGATAAGGGTGTTAAGTAAAAATTTAGAGTCACGGTGGCTTGTGAAAAGTATTCCAGCAAATACTTTTCTTTCTTTTACTTTTTTTTTTTTCTGGTCACTTTTTAAAAAAATATTTTTATTTTTAAAAATTGATTGCACGTGTGTGTTTTACATCGTTGTCTACTCTAAGGTTCTCCCACCACTTTGTCATCTGTGAATCATCATCTTAATCTCTTGTACCCATCCCTCCCCCAATTCTACCCCCACCTGCAGTGCTTCAGTTCTGCTGACAATTTGTTAGTTTTAAGTTTTATTTGTCCTTTTGTTTGTTTTCCCTGTATCCTGCATATAGGTGAGATCATCCAGTATTTCTCTTTCTTTCTGGTTTATTTCCACTAACATGATTCCTTCTAGATGCATCCATGCTATCACAAATGTATCACATTTGTCTTTTCTGATTGATGAATAATACTCCATTGTACACATGTACCACAACTTTCTAATTCATTCATCTGTACGGGGGCATTTAGGTTGTTTTCGTATCCTGGCTATTGTAAATAGTTCAGCAAATACTTCTCAAAAGGAGTCTGAACAGACATCCATTTCCTCATCTCCTCTTGAACAGGAGACTGAGGAATGAGCCTCCAACGGGCTCAGCCCCAGGCTGTGTGTGTACAGCAGGTGCTTGTATAACAGTGTTGTTTTGATGCAATGTTGATGAAAAGCTGAAGCTTCTCCCCCCTGAAGCTGGACATTATTCAAGGACCTGCTTTCATTATGTTATTTTGCTTAAAGCTGCAGTTTCTGAGAACCTATTGTGTAAGAATGTACTATTCATTTTAACAGGTACCTGGTTGCCCTCCCTTCCTCGCACATCTGAATCATTGATTATTAAACACTGTGGGACTCGCAGATGCCGGAAATAAGGCTGATTCTTAAAAGCTTTTCTCATATCAACTCATTATATTGGGTCACATAAAAAAAGAGCTCATGTGAGGATGCTGTGTCCATGTGCTCATGAAACTGACTTCTTCAGCTTTTAAATGGGACAGCAGGCTGGTCATTTTTCAAGAGAAAACAGTGAAGTCTCCCTACAAAGTAATAGGATGAATTACCTAAAATGAAATGGGAGTCAGTATGTTGGAGCTTTTCGTTATGGTTGCCATTTGGTATTTTGTGCGCGCATGAATGTGATAGTTATGTCTTGGTTTTTAAATCTGAAGAGGCCAATCTTATACAGTCCTTTTGGAAGATGAAAAGGATGCTAGTAACCCCTGACCCCCAAGAATTTTATTTAAAGCTAGGGATCCCATATTCTGGTTTCTCGATCTATGAAGCTAGGGATCCTCTGCAATACCTTGAGAGATATGCAAAGTACCACATACTCAGAGGGCATCCAGAGACACCCTTCCTAAGGCAGACACCCTTTTTATTTATGTATTTTTGAGACTAGGTCTCGCTATTTTTGCCTGTGGAACCGCAGGCTCACATTGCTCGGAGTACTACAGACTCGAGCGATCTCCAGCCTCAGCTTCCCAGGTAGCTGGGATTTACAGGCACGTGCCACCACACCCAGCTATATTTTTTTGGAACTAGGTCTCACTATGTTGCCCCAGCAGGACTCGAACCACATTCCCTGGCCCCAGCCGCAGCTTCCTAGACTGCCACTTACAGGCATGCGCCACCATGCTCGGCCAGAGTTGGCATACTTATGCTAGAGCTATCTCAGGTATTTGGTGACTCAGAGTTCAACCTTCATGGGACTAAGTTAAACAGGACACAAGTGGAGTCAAGTACCTGATGTCCTAGTGGTTTAGCTCTTTACAGGCCATGCCAGGAATAGCACTATCCTGCTTCTTCCTTGAGTCATCATAGCAATTCCCTGCAAATAAATCCCAAAAGAGAAAGGCAAAGCAATATGACTACAGACCTAGCTTCAGTATTCACTGCACTAACCACCCTCCTTCTTGTGTGGCAGAAGCACTTTTCACACATTATTCTCTTCCATCCCTTCCTCACCATTCCATTTCTCTCTTTTCTACCAATTACTTAATGAGCCCCTTTATATTCCCTCAGGGCGAGGGAATATAAAGGTGAGGTCAGGGCGAGGGTATAGAAAAACAAATATGAATCAAACAACTGCTCTCATTCATTAATCAAATTCTCTGCCTACGCACAGAACCCAGGTGGATTTAGTTTCCACCATCTATGTCCTAATGGGGAAGGACACACACACAGGTCCACAAGCCATGCGCATGGACACATGATGTGACATAAAGAAGCCTATTGTGGAGAGATGTGTAAGCAACTGTAGAGGCAGGGAAGTGAGTTAAGTGTCTGCCTGGGGGGCTATGGAAGGCTGCATGAGGAAGGTGAAACGATCCCCACATTGAAAACAAACAGGAATTTTCCAGGCAAAGGAAAACATGTGTGAAGGGACTCAGATATTTCTAGGCTCAATGTAGCTGAACCCCAGAGGCATGTATAAGATCAGCAGCAGGTACAGGAAGGACAGGATCCTAGTGTCCTAAGTGCCACACAAATGGATTAAAAGGCTCCAGACATAGCCTCTGGATGACTAAGGCAGAGGAATGAAATTGTAGGGTTTGGTTTTAGAAAGTTGACTCTGATGTCAGAAGAGTATGTGTATTGGGGGAGGGAGGGCTGTCTGTAAGATTCACTGGGAAATTCCTAAGAGTTTATGATGCGACAATGAAAAAAGGGTCTAGATTCTAGAGAGGAAGTGGAAAACAGGAAGGGAAAATATAAAAAATCCTAAGCAAGGACAGAAATTGGCAAATGAGTAAATGAGATGATTATGGGAGTGAGGGAAGAGTCATTATTATGACTTTCAGGCTCTTTATTTGCACAAGTACTAAGTGTAGTTGACCAAGTTAGGGGACAGAGGGGCATGTGGGGGAAGATAATGAGCACTGGGAGGCATGAGGAATGTGAGAACCTGTGAGAATGTCTGTCCTGATGATGGAACCCCCTGATTACCCAGTGCTGGTCATGCATTCATCAAAATTAAGATTGAAATCCTTATATGTATTTTCATCAACCTGCGTGAAAAAACATTATCTCATTATATTATATATAATTTATGACAAATATTTTTCAACGTTCTCTACCCCAGGTTTTCCCACCACTTTGTCATCCGCGAACCATCATCTTTATCTTGTCTATTCCTCCTCCGAGAATACCCCCTCCCCCTCTTGTTCTATGCTTCAGCTCTGCTGTCAGTGAATTTAAAATTTTTCTTGTCCATTTGTTTGTTTTCCCTATATCCCTAATATAAGTGAGAACATCCAGTATTTGTTTTATTTCTGCTAACATGATTCCTTCTAACTCCATCCATGTTGCTGCAAATGACATATTTGTCTGTTTTTGATTGATGAGTAATATTCCATTGTGTACATATACCACAACTTTCTGATCCATTTGTCTGTTCTGGAGCATGTGTCTGTTCTATATCCTGGCTACTGTAAACAGTGCTGCAATAAACATGCAAGTACAGGTGTCCTTCTGAATTAGTGTTTTTGTATCCTTTGGGTAGATTCCCAGAAGTGGGATTGCTGGATCAAATGTAAGTTCCATTTTCAATAGTTTAAGGGTCCGCCAAAGCCTTAGTGGTTGGACCAGTTTGCATTCCCACCAGCAGGATGAAAGTGTTTTCTCTCCACACCTCTGCCAACATTTGTTGTCCTTTTTTTTTTAATATGAGCCATTTGTACTGGTGTGAGACGGTTTCTCATTGTGGTTTTGATTTGCATTTCCTTGATTATTAGTGTTGTAGAACATTTTTTCATATGCCTCTTGGTCATTTCTTCTTTTGAGAAATGTCTTTTTAGTTCTTCACCCAATTTTTTTGACTGGGCTTTTTGCTTTGTTTTTGTTGTGTGAGTTCTTTGTGGATCTTTGTTGTCAGACCCTTATCACTTTTATGGAGGGGAAAATCTTTTTCCTATTCAGTTGGGTTTCTTTTGTTTTGGTTATTGTCTCTTGCTGGACAGAAGCTTTTTAATTAGATGTAGTCCCAACGTTCATTTTCCTTCACTTTTCAGCATCTGTAGATGTGTCCTGAAAGAGATTTCTGAAGTGCAGGTCTTGGAGTCTTTTTGCCCATAAGAAAAAAAAATTATGAAACTCTTGAGTGACGTAGATCATCTCAAACATGAAAAGGTCCATGAGTGTTGTAGCAATGAAATCACCTTCATGCAATTTGTCTTTCTCCCTCCTTACATAATAACTGACTCTGCCAAGACCACTACGATCAAGTTTTCATTCCTCTCTCCACCCCTGCACTGCAATGCTTGGCTGTGCACAGGGAATACTTCCATATGGTGCAATGTTTATGTTAAAACAAAAAAAAATGGGAAATCTTTTCAGATTTTATCCAAGCAGCAATAAATTTACAAATCCTAAGCAGCTGCATCAAAATCTTGGTCTGCAATTGGTCTTAGAGGAAGAGTATTTCAACAGAATAGGAAATATGGGGTTGCCTATTACTTACTGATCTAGAGATATTGAATGTCTTCATGTAGTCCAGTCCTCAAACTGTGAGATCAGACACATTTGATAACTTAAACATCTTCTGTAGAATGGGTTCAGCAATTTCACCTAATTATGCTTATCTTTTTTTAAATTTACATATAAATTTCACAACATTGTAATCTCAAGGATTTGCCCCCCCCTCCCTTCCCCCACCCCTTTCCCTCCTGCTCAAAGTTGTGCGCTTCAGTTTGGTGCTTAGCTTGTTTTGACTTTTCCTCAAGGTTTGTTTTTTTTTTTTTTTTTTTCCACTATATCCCATATATTAGTGAAATCATTTGGTTTCTGTCTTTTTCTTTATGGAATTATGCTTATCTTTTTGAGGATTAAATGAGCAAATGCATTCAGCTAAATTGCAAGGGAAGGAGTATGGGATGAAGAAAGAATAGTTTACAAGAATGAAACTTTTTAGAATGTATCTATAGAAGAATGCCCAAAAACTATCAAGGCAAGAAAGCAGCATGAATGTGTGTGGTTGTTAAAGAAATTTGAGGGAGTGGGATGATTTGTGAGAACTATAGGACCAGGCGTTTTCTGACACACATTTTTAATCATCATTCACTTTTATAATTTTGTAAGTCACTAAGACAAATGAAAGCATGAGGCCCAAAGACATGAGAACTGAAAGCCTGATTGTCTAATGAGGACTATTTAACATGTAAAAACAATCCCAGGTCTATGTAAAATCAGTCCACAGAATTTTATTCTACTGACTCATGACTACTTTGGACAAACTACCAACTTCTGTTTTAATTTTCTAGTCACAGAAGTTTATTTTTGAATTGTTTTAAATATCTTCTATACATACATTTCTTGGATTTACAAAGCATTTCTATGCCTTTCTTCTCATTTCATACTAATAAAAATCAGGAAAAGTAGATGTCATTAGTCTCCTTTAAAATAGCAAATATTGAATGTATATTTACTGTGTTCTGGGTGCTATTCTAAGCATTCCATATAAAGTAGTATCTCATCCAGCCCTTCTCACCTCTACTGTTATGGCCTACGGCAAGAAGAAAGAGGTTCATGGTTCTCCCAAGGTGGCCCAGACAGCAAAAAGCAGAACAGGATTTGAACCAGTCTGACTTCAAAGTCTGCTTCCTAACTCCTAAAATACCATATTCTACTGTTGAAGGATAATTAGATACATGTTCTTTCCTAGTGTGGAAATGCTTCTAGTTGAACTCAGTCTAATTATTTACAGTCATGTAAACAACTGCTGAAGAATTATACAGAAATATCTACTCATTGATATAAATTTCCATATTATGTTCTTAGAGTTGTTCAAGACATATATACATCATAATATACCCTTCCCTCACTCATGATTAAGAAAATTAAATTGAATTAAAAATGATTAACTGTTGAAAAGAGTTTGCAAATAACCTAAAGTACATGGCAACAATCTAAGGCTCTGTTTCTTATTTACATATAATACATCTTAATCATTATAGGTAAGAAAATGTAAAGCACAATTTTAGTTAAGCACAACTACCAATCTTTTGAATACATCAATAATGCAAAGACAAGTCTCTTCATAAAAATCTATTTTTTATTTCATTAAAAAAACCAGTTCAATATCGCCCACTCATATGCAGACAGCTCTCAAACGATAATCTTCAAATTTTGCGTTTTTTCCATTCTGGCTCATTCTTCGCTTCCTCATCATCAGATTCAACTTGGGCAAACATGGTTTTGGGCTGAGTCCTAAAAGAAAGTAAAAGGCAGGATGAAATTTAGTCAACCAGTGTTTATTAAGATTAGACTTTGTACTTTTATCAAGTGAACACACTTTTTGGAAACTGAAGGTATTTCAATGATTAAATATCAATCAAACTTCTAGCAAAGAAAAGGATAGTGGAAATTTAATTGTATTCAAGAAAAGAGCTAATGATGCCTTTTGGGGTTTTTCGTCTGTGGCTATTCACAACATATGCTGTCCACAACTACGACTGATGGTGCTTTGATCAAATTATATACAAAAATTCCTCATGTGTAAGTTCATCACAGTTCCTATCTTCCCAGCCACCTCACACACCTCTACCCAGAGCCCACACAATTCAGTTGGTTACATTTGTCACTTCAAGACACTGCTATGACATCTACAACCAAGTCATAGCTCTAATATTTCAAAAAGCAGCTGCAGATTTTCACAGGTCATGACTTACTGAGTTACTAGAAAGACCACTCGCTTTCTAACACACTACAAGGCCACTGGTGCTCACTATGTATCTCCTCTTCTGACAAAGATGTTGACCACTTTGGTGTGGGTAGATCCATACAGGAACAAATGTGTCTGGTTTAAAAATCCTTTGAATTACATATTTAATTCTAAGGGGAGATGATCATGGTCTTTTAAATGTATCTGGCAGTGCTTCATATGACACCAGCTCATGGGTGCTAGTCGCACTGAGACTTAAGTGCTAAGAAGTTGTACTGTTGCTTTTGGGGAATATAAAAAAAGAATTTGAATGATGGCTTAAAAAGACTATTTCACTTAAGTAGCTATTCTTTTATCCACCTACTTCCAAAAGTATTTTTAGCAAGTTGGTGGCTAACATCCAAGGGCTTAGAATCAGTGGAACTACTTAACAAGGGACAGGAAAGGAGTAATGATTGCAAAAAGGCTTAGGGGCATGTTTTGAGAGTATGGATATATTCTATCATCTTGACTGAAGTGGTGACTACACAGGTGTATTCATTCATTTGTCAAAACTTGAAATGGGTGCACTTTATATTTTATTGTATGTTAATTATACCTCTACACAATAAACTTATGAAGAAAATCTAAACAAAACAAATGAATAGCAAGTTAAGAATCACGGAATGAAAGAGTGTGCAGCTAAGCATGAAACTTAGCAATGAATTTAACAGGAAAATACTAGTTTTTCAAAGGAACTACTTCCCCCTAAATGCTTACCTCCAGTACAGAACCCAGCAAAATTCACAGAGTAAATTTTTACATCAGGCTCACTGGAATTGTCACTTTCAATGATCAGCCCATAAATTTCCCTTGTCCTCTCCTGGTATTTTAATTTAGGGACTATTAAGTGGTTTGGGAGGTGAATGGTATTCTGTGAAACTCCATGAATGCATTTTAAAATTTCACTTTTGAAATCATAATTGTTATCAAGATAGACATATATATGTAACATTGAATCATGGCACTGAATTTTCAAATAGTCATTTTCCCCTTCCCTAAATTGCCAAAATCAAGGCATAAACCATATCCAAAATTTCCCAGCAATACTTGCTTATCAATTATTCTTTCATGTTTTTGACTAGGTAAGGAAGGAATAACTGAGTGAAAGAGCCAGGTATCATTCAACAAACGCTGACAAAATTATATATCCACAGGTAATGAATGAAAAGACTCTTTCCTTAAAAAAATTAACTTGAAATGTATCAAAAACCTAAACCTCAGAGCAAAAAATGTAAATCTTAAGGGTAAAGCTTTATGACATTTGGCAATGATGATATCTTTCATAAAACACCAAAAGCATAGGCAACACAAGGAAAATAAATAAATAGGACTAAGCAAAATCAAAAGCCTCTATGCATCAATGGACACAATCAACAGAGTGGAATGGGAACTGAGAGTAAAAGAAAATGTATGCACATAGTATATATGATAAGGAATTTATATCTAGAATCTATAAGTAACTCTTACAAAACAACAACCCCCCAACTAATCCAATCAAAACATGGGCAAAAGATTTGAATAGGCATTTCTCCAAAGACACACAGATGACTGAAAAGCACAGAGAGTGCTTTTGACTAATCATGATTAATCACAGGGGCACACATATCAAAACCACAATAAAGTAACCCTATATATTCATCACAGTGGCTACTAAATTTAAAACCATCCCCCATCAATCCTCCACTGCCCTTCCCCTAAGAAAAAAAAAAAAAATCCAGAAAATAATAATAAATATTGCTCAGGTTTATTCCCAGGTATTTAATTTTTTTTTTCTTTTTTTGGTGCAATGGTAAATGGGATGGTTTTTTAAAAATTTCTTCTTCTTCTGTTTGACTTTTTGCGTATAGAAATGCTATTGACTTCTATGTGTTGATTTTATAACGAATGAATGGATGAAAAAGGTGTGGTATATATACACAATGGATATTAGTCATCAATTAAAAATGATAAATCTGGCAAATTTATGGTAACATGGATGTACCTAGAAGAAATCATATTAGCAGAAACAAATCAGAAAGAAAAAGACAGAAACCAAATAGTTTTACTAATATATGGGACATAGAAAAAACAAAAGACCAGAAAGGAAAGTCAAAACAAGCTAACAACCAAGCTAAAGTACACAACTGGGAGTGGGGGGTGGGAACAGGGCGGGATGTATGGGAGCAGTCAGGGAGAGGAGGTGGTTGGTGAACCCTGGGAAATACAAAGATGTGAAATATATATATATATAAATAAATAATATTGCTCAGAATGTGGAGTGACAGGAACTCATCTTTTACACTGTTGAGAATGTAAAATGGTGTCACCACTATGGAAAACAGCAAGGTGCTCCCTCAAAAATTTACCAATAGAATTATAATGTGATCCAGCAAATGCAATATTATTGTAGTCTTCAGAGTTCTCCTGCTACTCATGAACCATCACCGTATTCCCTTGTTTTCTTCCCTTCTTCCCCCTTCATTGCTGTATGCCTCAGATCAATGGTGTGCTTCCTACTTTTGACTTTTTCTTGACCTTTTGTTTGGTTTCTCTATATACCACATATAAGTGAGACCATCCGGTATTTGTTTCTTTTTGATTTATTTTTGGCTAGCATAATCCCTTCTAGCCCCATCCATGTCGCAGTAAATGCCATGAGTTTGTATCCTTCTGATCACTAGTTACTATCCTGTTGCGTAAATACGCCACTACTTTTTGATCCATTCATCTATTTAGGGGCATTTGGGTTGTTTCTGTATCTTGGTTAATGTAAATAGTGCTACAATAAACATAAGAGTACAGGTTTCCTTTCAAATTAGCACATTTGAGTCCTTTGGGTAGACTGCCAGGAGTGGAATTGCTATTTCATATGATAGATCCATTTTTAGTGTTTTGAGGAACCATCATACAGTTTTCCATAGCAGCTGGACCAGTTTGCATTCCCACCAGCAATCTAAGGGGGCTCTCCTTTATCTTCACATCCTTTCCAGCATTTGTTGTTTCCAGTTTTTAAAACACGGGCCATTCCCATTGGAGTGAAGTACGAGCCAACATTCTTAAATAGAGTAGAGAACTTTCCACAAGGGCCATATGTTGTTTAAGGTATAAAAACTAATAAATAATCAAGAAAGATTAGTCAACTTTAGCACACTGAACATCTAAGAAGCACCAATATTTTATAGAAACAAAGTAAGAGAATTATAATTTAAAAAATATATATTAATTCTTTTCAGAAATTTTTATCTTTGAATTTATTCCCCACAGTTATTCTTTTGAAAAATTTTAGAAGTCCACATATGAGTAAAACAAAAAAAATTCAATTCAGGGTTATCTAGGGCACTTAAAGCGAATTTCTTTAGTCACCACTGTTTAAGACAATGAGGAACAGAGATGATTAGGCAACCTCTACACTGTTAGGAATAGAACCAGATTTCTTCCCTAGGGAATAGCTTAATTTACCCTTGGCAAAGAAAACTTCTATAAAAAATAAATCAACAAAGTCAAACAGGAATAAAATGACACATACAAAGACATTAAATGTTAACAGATTTGAAAACAAGAATGGTACAAAAGTTCCCAATTTTATTTATTTTTAATTATGTTTATTGAGGTAATATTGGGTTGCAATGCTATATATGTTTTAGGGGTATGGGTTCACATCTCACCTACCACCAAAGCCCAAAGTTCCAGAAATCTTATGTTTAAATCCAATAAGAAACCAATAAACAAACAATATAAATCTAAGTCTAATACTATCTTCACTGACAATAAAAAGAATTCCATTCTGGTTTGTGTGAAGAAACAGAACATGAATGCTGACCTTAACACAAACTCTGTTGGGTACTTACACAGAAGATGTGGCAGCAACTCAAGAAATACAAATATCAATATATCACATGCAAAAAATACATTAGACTGTCTCGAGAAATCACTTCCTTTATCCACCCCTTCCTTGTCTTCATTCAGTTCTGTCAGAACCCTACACCTCCTTTTTCAAGAGACATGAAGTGGTCCACTCAGCCTCACAATGGATCTACATTCTTGGCTCGAAACAAAAGGTCGTAAAGGGATTAACACGATGTAAAAGAGGTAAAGGAAACATTCCACCCAGTCAGACTTACAATCCCTGTGGGTACTTAAGTTAGGGGTATTAAGGTTAGCCTTACTAAGAACAAGGAAAGTACCCACCTGATTCGAATCAGCTTTATCCAGACCATTTTACTGGTTTATGGTCCATAGTTAGCATTTCTCTAAGTGCTAATTGAAAACTTAAACTGACAAGAGGGCTGATGTGAAACTTGTGTTTTCCAGTTTGATTAATTTACTTGGAAAATAGAAAACATTTTTCACTTGACTATTATATGTCAACTTGTTTAACTCAAGTTACCAAGAAAAGCAGATTAGGTAGTGACATAGTTATTGCTGCTACCCATTAAATCAACTAATCAGAGGAGGGATGAGGGGATTTTGTTTCATTTCAGTGAGCTCTGCATTTGCTAATAATACACCACAAAGCTAATATAAAAACTTAAGCACCTATTTTCTCAGATCTTTCAACTGATTAGCTGATAGTTTGTGCTGACTAATTTTCCCCTTGAAATTCTTTTGAGCTGAGTCCTCAAGATTATTTGCACAAAGTGAATTGTTTTGTGGAACTGTGTGCAATATGAAAATAGTAGAAACACAATGAAAACCGAGTTTCAGTGTTTTTGAAAAGATGAACTTTATGTAGAAGAGTCATTATGAACAGATTCTCCGGAAAATCTTCCACAAGGGCATTTCTGGGGTATTTCTGGGGTGCAGTATTTGTAGGAGGGATTCAAAGTGTTACCAGGGCTGTCCTTTCTTTTCCAAGCTCTGACCTGTGTCTTCTACACACTCCTTCTCTGGTGCTTAGGCCACACTGAAGTTTCAAAATGTTTTCCATATAATGGGAAGTCCACAAATTCATTTTAACTATGGATATTTTTCTGATATGATTCATTCAAAAAGCATAAGTTGTGCTCCAGAGTAACAGAATGGGGATAAGGGAAATCACTTGTATTATTTAGTCATCAGTATGTGAGTATAAACCACAAGCTTTTTTGGCTCAGAGCCCATTGTTTATTATGAAGGAAAACCTCAAAGCCAAAGTCAATTACAGCCATGACTTGACAATCTGACACACTTGTTAACCCTGTTAGAATGAATAAGGCCCAGATGAACTCTGACCCAGAAATCACAATTGCACAATTATTAAGACTAAATAAAGGACCTGACCAAAAGATTCCACTTGAGATGGTTGGTTCTTCGTGGTGAAGAGCTAATCAAAGATTTTTTTTTTTTTTTTTAATATTAGGGATGCATAAGAAGCTGAGTGGCAACCAGAATGTTTCTAGACAAAACACATTCCATTTTCTTCAGGAAATGAACACAGTATTTTTGAAAACAAATAAACATATTTCAGACTCATCAAACAGAGACAATAGGCTCAACGCTGTGTGTGAGAGCTCAATGATTGGGGGAGGGTGGAGAAATGAACAAATATGAAACATGTGAAAACAAAGAAAGTGATAGAAAAACAACAGGAACCCTCTGCAATCATGGTTAGTTACCTGATCACTAAGTGGGTAAACATGTTAGAAAGATAAAACCTCTAAAGAGCACCAGACCTAATGCAGCCCCGATGGAACCACAGCCCTCTCTGAGTCCACATTCATAAAACAGAACTGTGATTTCTATTCAGAAACATTAATGAAAGTCGGGCATTACTGCGGCCCTGTACACTTACTCCACAGATGGGAACACAGCCTCAGAGAAGGGAAGTGAATTGCAGAGCGGGAACTAATCCCACTTGTGATTCCTTGTCCAGTGTTCTGCTATGCCAAACTGCTTCACACCATAATCTTTCAGCTTCACTATCACTCAGTGTTCCTAATAATCACATTAGTTGCTTCATGATGAGAAGATATTCACTGTTAACAGTCAAAGCAGAAGACTGACTCTGAAGCCAGGCCATTTGCATTCAAATCCCAATTCTGCCACTTGCTACCTGTGTGGCTTTGGTGCATTTTTAAGCCTCAACTTTCTCATCTCTAAAGTGGAAACAATAATCCCATTTACCTCTTGAGGCTACTGTGACCATTAAATGAATATATATAAAGCTTTTGAAAATGGTGCAAATTTAATACAAGTGTCATTATATGCTTTGTTTTGGCTGTCAGATGTTTCTCACATAGTATATGAGGTATGTTTTTTCAAAATTATGTCTGAAATTTATTTGGTGAAATAATTTATATACCTTAAGTACAACCACAGCAGCTTGCTAGCCTCAAAAGAAAAAAGAAAAAAGAAAAAAAAAAAAAAACCTGGGAAAGTTATTTAGTGTGTAAATAAACAGTCCTCATTATGAATCTCTTTCAACGTAATCTCTATTCTATCCACTTGAATTTCCCTAAGGGTGATTCATTTGTGGTTTATTTTAAATGATTACTTTGTGTTATCAGCAAACTTTATTATGCAAAATGATCACCTGGGAAACTTTAAGATACAGATTCCCAGCCCCAAACTCAGATTTTATTTGACTTGGTTTAAGATAAAATTCAGATATTTGCATTTTTAATCTTTCCACTCCACCCTGAACAATGTCATAGGTCATTCACAAAATCATTTTGAGAAACATTGGCTTTTACATAGTAATATGATGGATAATTCACCTAAATATAATTCAGGGGAGGGAAATTACTTTATCCCCCGTGGGGTTTTAATTCTTCTTGACACAAGGAATACATAAATCTCATCATTCACAAAGTGACCTCTTTAAATACTGCCTACTAGCGCAACATGATTTTTAATGGACCCTTTTTAGGACAGAAATGATATTTTGATACCCCCCCTCCCATATCCTTGTATCAGACAAGAGATGCACACTAAACTTTAGGTTGACTAAATCAGCAAGAATGCAGCTTATCTGGCAAGAAAAGTGACCATGGTTGACAGAACTGTCAGGTTGGCAGGCAGCTGGCCAGGGTCCAGGCTCCCACACACATCCATCCATGTCTGATGTGTAAACTAATAGCGATTTGGACCTATATTCCAGCCCACTCCCCAGTCACCAGTAAGCTCCTTTCCCCTCCCTCCAGCAACATCTTTTAACAAGAAACTGTAATTGAATCTGCCCACGTGTAGCTGAACAAGAGCCCTCCGTGATCCTGCTGTGTTTAAAACTTTCATGGCGGTTACACTGCCAGTGCCAGGAATGAAACTTACTCACTAGATAAATGAAAAATGTTCAGAGACACTTTAGATTCATCACTTTGGAGAATAAAGGTGAGTAAATGTTGTGTGCAAGCAAGTAGACTCAGGACATTTCTAATCGCGTTTTTCTGTGATAAAGTGAGATACAATAAATCTTCATTTCAATCACTGACAGAAGTCAATTGCAGTGAAGAAAAACAACCACACACACATTCTCAATTACAGTGACCTTTATGAAAAGATCCTTTTAAATATTAACTTCCCTTCAAACACTTTGCCACTTGGCAGTAAACATATACGCTAGCAGGTGAACATAGGAGAAATAGCCCTGCAATCTGGCTAGCAAATTACATGCCACAAGGCCATGCTCAGAACCATGAACTTAGTATGCAACAGATGTAATGTGACAAAAGTAGGTAGAAGGAAAGCAATGGGAGCTAAATACAGTCATAGAAAGGTACTGATTAAAAGTGACCACAGTTTTCAGAAAAGCTCGTTAAGATTAGGAATCAAAAGAAATGAAGTCTAGTGTTAGCTATAATCATTGTTAATTGTATACCTATAAGCTCCAGTCTATGATTTGAAAATTTTAAATAAAGATACATGCAGAAATAAATATGTTGCACATGCACAGGTTAGTGTACCTACATGTGTATCTACATGAGTTTTATCAGCTGGGAGGACACAAGCAATGGCACACTAGTAGTAATGAGTATATACAACACCAAATTCTTGGTTTCTAAGCGTCATTCTCTAACAACTGAAACAGGGCTCCTTGGAAAGGTAGTTGATTCCAGAACTGGGGCAAGGAAAACAAAGTTTATAAACCTGGAATATTTTGTTTTCCCAGGAGGTAAGAAAGTATTCATAAATATATAGAGACTTGATAATTGAAAAAACAAACAATAGACAATACATTAGCTAGACTTACTCAGAAAAGAAGGGGGGAAAACACTCAAACAGATTCAAAAATGAAAAGGGGACAGTTAGTACAGATACCTCAGAAATACAAAGGATCCTGAGACTATTAGGAATGTCTTTATGGCAGCAAATTGGAAAACCTGAAAGAAATGGTAAAATTCCTAGAAGCATGCAATCTTCCAAGACTCAATAAGCAAGGAATAGAAAACCTGAGCAGGCCAACTTCAAGTAAGGTAATTAAAACAGTAATCAAAAGTATCCTAAAAAACATAAGCAGAGGCCAGCTGGTTTTACTAGCCAGTTAGTTCTAGGAAACTTGCATCAACTTCGATCTTTCTCAAACTCTTCAAAAAATTTGAGGAAGAGGGAATGCTCCCAATACATTTTATGAGGTCAACCTTATTCTGGTATGAAAAGCAGACAAGGATATCAGAAAAAAAGAAAACAAATGTAAACGTTCTCAACAAGATCTCAGCAAATTAAATTCAACAGTACTTTAGAAAGATCACACTTCATGGTCAAATGGGAATTATTTAGGGAGGCGTAAATGGTGCAAATCAATCCATGTAATTCACCATCTCAACGAAAAGGAAAGACAAAAATCATGATTGTGTCAATAAATGGAGAGAAGGCATTTGATTCAGCATTCATTTATGATAAAAACTCTAAATAAAATGGGAATAAAAATTTTAAATAAAATGGGGCTAAAATGAACATATCTTAGGATAATAAAGGCCATGACAGACCGTGGATATTAGGATAATAAAGGCCATGACAGATAGTGAATATCACATTCAATGATAAGAAATTAAAAGCTTTTCCTCTAAGGTCAGGTACATGACAAGGATGTCCACTCTCACCAGCAGCTTAAGAAGCATAGGTAGAGTGATTTGGCAAGGGAAGCATTTAAAAGGAAATCAAACTGGAAAAGGAGAAGTAAAACCATCACTATTTGCAGATGACATGACTGATTACATATATGGCCTCCACCGAAAACTGTTAAAAATGATAAATCAGTTCAGTAATATGGCAGGCTACGAAATCAATAAACATGAATCTATTGCATTCCTACAGGCAAATAAGAACTAGAAGAGAAAAATGTCAAGAAAAACAATCCCAGTAACACTTGCTATCTAAGATAATCTGAAGAGTCAGTGTTACTTAGATATACATCACGACAAATAAAAATTAATAATAGACCAACAAACTGCTCCTTCGTTTGCAATTTTAAGCCTATTCAACCCATATAGGCAGAGATGACCTTTTGATCATAAGTAGAACAGACTTCACATAATGGTTTTACATGAAGTTTTAACTCTAATGGAAGTGGCCTCATTTAGAATTCATTTAGAATCTTCAAAAACTTAAGATTCATTTAGAATCTTAAGACACAAATGCCTGGATTTCGGCACTGACAGTAGCTGGCCTATTTTTCATGCTCAAGAATAAAACAAGAAATGAATGGAGAAGTTAGAACCCTGAAGCAGCCATTGCTATGTTTTCCTTATACATAACAATTTTTCTATTTTAAAAAGCTCTTTCCTTACTTGGAATATGCTGGAGAAACCCAATATGGGTTGTCTTCGGCTGCTTTTGCATGCCGCAAAATGGCTTCACGGGGATTGCTGTCATCAGTCTTGTCCAGAGCAATGTTCTTCACAATGTATGATGACAGAGTGCCCCCGTGGGTGCCAACCCGGCCACCACGTCCTGTTTCAGAGGAAAACAAAGCAGAAACGGAATGAGCATGACAAAAGACAGTGATACCCTCCACACACTGTGCTTGTCTTGGAAGGTTGGGAGTTGCTTCCCAAGTAACTGGAAATAAGAATGCCAGTAAGGGTAAAGCTTCAAGCGTACTGTGTTTTTATCATTCCCTACAGAATTAAGTTTTGAGCATTCTGGGGCTTCTCAGACACTGCTCTGAAGCACACATACCTCAAGAGTATTTTCCATCTTTCATTTATGATAACCACAGAGTAGGAAATTGCCAAGCCTCAAATTCCCTGTGACTTTTTAAATTGAGATTTCCATTTTTTGATTTTTGATTATGCATTTAGTACTTAATTTACATAATGATACCAATGTATCACAACGTATCACAAGCAATGTGTCATGTCTAAGCCTTTAAAAAAAATTTTCAGGCATGACCACTTTCTGAATTTTAGTAGTAAAAATAAGAAATATTCATTAGTTGCTATTTTACTTTTAAACAAACATCTTAGGGGTTGCTATCTTCCACATATCTTGTTGGAGAGAAGAAAAGTAGACAGGAAACTATATTAGGGGCAGGAATTTGATCCCTACTGGAGCCAGAGCAGCAAACCAGGAGCAAAAAAATGTATGACTGGAGCAAGATTGAGGAAAAACATGGAATGATACTAAAAGATTAACTGTCTTAGTCAAAATATGAGAAGAGTAAATAAGGTAGCTAGTGACCAGTTACCAAATAATCTGTGTGGTCTGTAACTATCACAGCACTTCAAAGGAGAAACTACCTCAGACTGAGGTGATTGAAGGGCCTTTCTAGAAATGATGGTCTAATTTGGGCAAGTTCAGTAGACATACAGGTTATTTTCAAAGAATGAGAACAATTTAAGTACAAAAGTATATCCTTGTTCCAGTGTATGTTTTTTGCCCCTTTGTCGAAAATTAGTTGACGGTACACGTGTGGCTTTATTTCTGGGCACTCGATTCTGATACAAAAAAATGAAAGATATTCCCTACTCATGGATTGGAAGAATCAACATTATCAAAATGGCCATACTACCAAAAGCAATCTACAGATTCAATGTAATTCCAATAAAAATCTCAATGACATTTTTTAAAGACACAGGACAAAGACTACTGAAATTCAAATGGAATAACGAAAGACCCTGAATATGCAAAACCCTCTTGACCAACAGAAGAGAAAATGGAGGTATTACAATCCCAGACTTCAAACTATACTACAAAGCCATAATAATGAAAACAACATGGTACTGGAAGAAGTGCAAAAGTAAAGAAAGAGGAAAGTACAAGGGGTAGTTGGGGGAAGGAGTGAAACAAGAGTTGTATCAGGTCAGTGGGAGAGAAGAAAGGTATGAAGCTCGAAAATGGATTAGCATCTGACCCCCAAATCCCCAGAAATGCAACTGAATGGTGGGGATCTCATGAAGATATGGGGGGCAGTAGTAACATAAAACTGAGGAGCTTTGAATAAAAGCTTGTATAAGATGAAAGCAGGCAGAGCAGGAAAGAGAGAATGGCTAGAGATCAGGTGTCCAGATGGAAGGGCAAGAAATCCAAGCAATAATCCAGGCAAGAATAATGTTTAGAAACTTTGATTAGGATGGTGGCAGGGTAAATGAAAAAGAAGAACTGAGATTTGTGAAATTCCTCTGAAGGAGCAGAGGAAATAGAAACAACTGTAGAACTCAGGTCCAGACGCATGAATAAGCCAAGAGCTATAGGCTTGGGCACCTACGACAAAGGGAAACTGGACAGATGATACCTGAAAACAGGACGCTAATAAAGAAAGATGCTAGAAGACAACCAATGCTGCCTGGCTTTCTTCTGGTATATACCTTCTTATAAACTATGAACTGCTAACTCATTCCATAGGAAAATGGATAGCTCTGTTTCACCAGCACATATCTAAATGGTGGCCACTTTTCATGTGCTAATCCAGTCTGGATTCTGCTCACAGTGCCTAATGTTGTATTAGCTAAATTTGAAGGTGCTGGGATCCCAGGAGTCTCTGAGTTCCACTCAAGTTAGCATCAAGCAGAAAGAACTCCAGGTTTGCTCTGCTTCTGCAGAGAGCAGTTCCCTTTTTACCAGTTTCATACACTGGGATACTGTAGCAGATCTTTAGGGGAAAAAAGTGCTGATGCTAAAAAGAAAATATTTAAAAATCACTAACATCTGAATATATTCAGTAAAGTTTCTGTGTAGCTAAAGAAGCAATCAGGCCCAAGGGATCCTCCCAGTTCAATCACCCTACCCTACCCAAGGGATCCTCCCAGTTCAATCACCCTACCCTGCTATCCATCCATCCATGCCCCCCTGTCCTCCCACCCCCCACAGGAGTCACTAGCTAGAGCACAGTTACCTGGGCCTGCAACTGGAGGTTCAGGTTTGTGAGACTTCAGGGGATCCAGTCTGTCCTTTTCCAGCTGTTTCCTTGTGCTTCGCTGGCGGGGCTCACGGAACATAGGCAAGGCATGAGCTACAAGAAGTCACATTTGAAAAATTTCATTGTAATAATAATCCTTCCATCCAAAAACATAGCTAGAGCATGACTAACTGAAAGATGAAATGGAAATCATAATGACAGTCTTCATCTAATAATAAAAGACAGTCTTACTGTAACCAATTAACCAATTTTGTTTGAGACCAGACTCATTGTTCACCTCTCCTGGCAACTAATGGCACTCAGGAAATACTGTCAAATACTGTCATGGAAATGCTGATGAGGTACTCTACTGCCCAAACCATGGGTAGCAGTTAAACTTAATTTCTATGGTTTTGAAAAGAAACACTTAATGGGACTACCTCTTATTTTTTTCTTGCTGGACCCAAATGTGAATAATGCCAACAGTTTGCCTGTCAGTCCTGAAGTTTCCTCAGATGCCTCATAAACACTGGAATCACTTCACACATTTATGAAATGTGACCACCTCTCAGGAGGAGTTGACAACACTGAGTAACCGGAAGAGAGGAGCACTTATCCTACTGAAACTGGGATAAAGGTTGCCCTGAATGCAGGGGGTGCCCAAACCTGCTGGCATGGTGACTTGATGGCGACCGTGTCCCTATTTCTATGTGGTTGGTGGACAAAACCAAAGATTAAAAAGCAAAGTAACATTTGTTCAATTGCTGTTGGCTGTTTATTCAATGTCAGAATTAAATTCCAGAATATAAAAGAAAATATGATTTAAAAGGAGAATAATGTAATATTCTGGGGGAGCTGATTGAGAGAAAGACTGAATATTACCTTCTTCTTGACCTCCTTCAAAAAGCAGTGCCAGAATAATTTCTTTGGATCCTATCACAGATTAAAACCTCCTTTAGAAGAGCAAACTTTTTCTAGTAGCTAGGGAGGGGTGGGAGAAAGGGAGTAGTAGGAAACTAAAGGGTTTTTATAATCTGAAGAACAGAAACGTCCATTAACCCCCTCTATCCTCTACTCCTACTGTCAACCAGGGCCAGAACAGTGTCATCCACCAGGAAAACATTGCTGCCTTGAGTCAGGGGAGCTGAGAAATAGTCATTCTGTTTGGCAACTCTGACAAAACAGTATTTTTAGGAGGGGGAAAGATAGCTTTTCACTTCAAACAACTAGAGGAATTTAAGTAGGCTGCATATAATTACATGAGTGAGACTGGTTATGATATTGACATCAACACTCCACTCTTGGAGAAAGTGTCCTGGGAGCAACTAGAGACTCCATCTTATAGGAACCCACCACTAGGGAGCTATCCTGGCAATACAGAGCCCCCTGAGTTGAAGAATGAGGAACCAGTGAAGTCTCTTGCTATGACAACTACAAGGGCTGCCAAGATTTCCCTCCAAAGGGACACGTATGACAGGTCTCAGATGGTGGCTTGGGAAACATTAAGGGGCCAGG
The DNA here is from genome assembly GCA_004024945.1 of Uropsilus gracilis. Lineage (NCBI taxonomy): Eukaryota > Metazoa > Chordata > Mammalia > Eulipotyphla > Talpidae > Uropsilus > Uropsilus gracilis. The sequence goes on along the minus strand of PVHY01002604.1, from coordinate 61,325 downwards.
TTAATGTGGCTGTGCACCAAGCCTGCAAGAAGTCACTCTGTCCTAGCCAGACTGATGACAGGCTAATCCTATCCTAGCAGGATAATGCAGGTAGTTAATTTTATATCTAAATGTGCTGGGATCAATGTATCACATGGACTCAAAGAGAAATTGGAGGAGGCTCTTCACCTAATCTCCTCACTCTCCTGATAAACTTAGTTGTTCAACATCACAGGGCCAGACAGCACCAGCACTGCACAAACCCAGGTCTCCTGATTCCAAGACCAGCAGTCTTTCTTGTTTATTCTTAAAATAGTTTGTTATCATTAAAAGGCTGCTAGGAGTACTGCATTAGGCTCAGATTGGCTTTTCCCTTTTGGGTTGAAAGTTACATGAAATAATCCTATCTCTATGATGCTTCACAGAAGCTAAAGGGGTTAGCGGTTCCGGTTCCATGCTTCTCAGCACATGAATGGGATATTCTGTAACAAATCTTAACTCTGAAGGCTTTTTCTGTCTTTGAAAGTTTGAGATCAACACCACCTTAAAGCAGACAGGGGACAGGACGCAGGAGGGGGAGACTGTGCTAACAACTTACGGGTGATGATATAGTCCTGGGTGAGCGTCTCTGCTTGTTTTGCCTTCCGCTGGGTCTTAACCACGCACAATTTGGCTCCCCTGAGGGGGTTAAAAGCAAATTATTTCCTTTATTTGGTGTTAGAAACAGAAAGTCTATGTCAAAAGCATTAGATACTTTCAGGAACACACTCTGTACACACCATTGAGCCAAGTCCTTGACTTTCTAAGGAATGACAACAGATGGAGCCCTTGGTGATAAGGGATTAAACTTATGGGAAAGCTAATCTGCTAGGAAGTGGTTACTACTGAGTGAAAGGGTTGCAGAGGTCACTGGGCAACAGAACTCTAGTCTAAAAAAAAAATCTATAGAAGTAACTTAAAGTCTTAAGTTCTTAAAGAGCTATTAATAACAATTAACCAATCCTTTTACCCTAAGGGTCATAGGGTTCAAATTTTCAGTCTAAAAGTCCCAGATGAAAGAATTCTGGGTGGTCTACACCCCAAATGGCATTTGTCCACATCTCAAAATACGAAAGCGCAAGTCTGGAACTGAGTCAGCTTGGCAGTGCTGCCAAGGGGCTTCCACCCAAGAATGTGCAGGATCATCCAAAAGCGTGTTTAGAACATTGCACTATTCCTTAGCAATAACGAACCATTCCTTTCAAGAGGAGCAAATATAAATAAGCAATTTTTTTTTTAACAATTCCAAAGTCGGTACCTTCTAAATGGGTGCTAGCAAATGGAGTTCATGATTTTCTTAAGTGAGACTCCCTCCCATCCTGATTACATTATCACCTTCAATTTCTTTGTTGAAAAAGCAACAAATCCTATTTGTCTTTAAATACCAAAAACACACAACTTTATTTAATAGCTTAAGTTATAGTCTGGAAAATTCTGAGGAACAAGAGGGCTGTCTGCTTCTATGCAGAGTCAAATTATAGTCAATGAAAATTCATTAACAAAGGGAGGAAATGGGACTTCAAAACAGGCTTAGAAAGGACCCTATTGAATTCTGGACCTGAATTTTAACACTACCAGGGCTTACCCTAAAGAATTTATCAGTCACTGTATCTTAACAGAGAGAAACAAAACCATCTTTTGGGGGGATGATAATATCCACCTTTGTGGCATAGAAATAATTGAGGGATGAAATAGACTCTATTGAAGCTTTCAGACCTTTGAAATACATGGGTATACTTAAGTTGGCATTAGATATGGACATGGAGGTGAAGGGGAAAGTAACTGTGCTGCCTGCTTCTGCTGTCAGAGAAGCACCCTGGTAAACATCCAAACCGATAACTGATAAAAGCCTAAACAGAAGGAACAAAATGGACAAGTAGTTTCCATTTCCTATAAGTAGTTAGTTGCCTGCTTTGTTAATCCCTTACATGCATCACTGCTAATGCCACTGTGCAGGGTGGTATGCGAAGTACGTAGGACTTCCTCCCCCCTTCACTCAACATTTCAGCTAGAGGACTGCAAATCCTGAGGAAACTTTCACTTTGAATTCTGTATGATCAAGGACAATGTCCAAATCTTCTTTAAAGCACAATATTAAGAGTTTGTGGTTTTCCTCGGTGCCAGCTGCATTTTCTAAAAGGGCAGATCCCCATCGAAGGAGGAAATAAATAAAAGCAGGGGTGGAAAAAAAGTCTCCCCACACCCCAGTTGTTGTCTTCCATCTAAAACGGGCAATATTTATGAAATACCTCTGACTTTTGTTGGGGTCATAGTAGACTTTAGCCAATCCATTCCCAGTTCCCACCATGATCTGGTTCAGCTTTGGATGCCACAGGCAGCGAACGACGCTCTGAAAAGAAAAGGCAAGGCAGTGATCTTAAGAGGCAAAATAAAAATGGGAAAATCCTGCTAGTACTTTGATGGCTAGTTTATTAAACTAGAATTCTGTCCTCATGGTCACCTGTAACTTTTAGGACACATTTTTCTAGACTTTAGGATCATGTGTCTGAGGCTATTACTTATTACCTGTGTGAAACCCAATACAAAGGAGAAAGATATTTTCTCCCTGGCATCCTTCCTCTCCTTTCCTGACAGTCTTTGTAACCACAAAGTTCAGCTCTCCTAGCTCTACTGCCATGTGAAGCTGGCATCTTGGAATGTTGAATCCACATAATTCAGTTTTGCTTACCACTGAAACAGATTTAGATCTTAGTGTTTCATGCTCTTACACACACAATATGTCCCTCCGGACAGCAGATTGAGGCCAGGTGGTTACTGTTTTTAGTTCACAAAGATTCAAATCTCATAAAGCTTTTTCATGAACAACACATATTTGCAGGCATTGAATAATATCTCCCTATCTATGAGATAAACCAGCAGGACAACAGAAGTAAAACAGAGATACAGAATACAAAGACTTGACATTAACCTGAATGAAAAGCTGTTTAAGAGAAGGTTCACTGGAAGTTATGATCCTCTGAATTCAGTACTGGTGAGGAAAATAAGTGGTGCTCTGGGGTCAGAAAGAATCACGAGTTCTGAGTGAGAGCTACAACCTGCTTTTAATTTTTGCCTGCAGTAAGAGGGCAGAGGTGGGAGGGATCACATGAATAGAATTAAGGGTGGGGAAAAGATGAAGCTGAAGTTGTACTGGATTCTGCAGAATTCACTCAGATAAAAAAAGAAGCAAGTAGAAGCATCAATTTAATGTTTTTTAAGAATCTACTACATACTAAATGAGGACCAAAGAAAAAGGTTATAAATAAATACTGTCACTTCGTGTTCTAAAGCCAAATCATAGCACCTTTCCGCCCCAAAATCTACCCTGGACTGAACTTCCTTGGTTTCTTCTCCCTAGCTTTTCCATTCTTTGGTAAAGATAGAACATCTGGAAATCTGGGATCACTTTTGATAGAAATTCTGGCTCCCACCTGACTGGGAAAAAATTATGCATAAAAATTAGGCTACAAATCCTTCTCTGAGAGTCCTGGAGAATGAAGGTAAAAAAGTAAAGAAATTGAGGGAGTTCTCATGTCTTACTAACTCTAGGAGAGAACTTCACAAATTTGTACCACTTGAAAAGGGTTAAGATGATCTACTGAAAAATCAAATGAGGGTGGCTGTGTTTTTCTACCGGGCAGGTTTTACAATTTTTGGCTTGTAATGCACTCACTGTTTTTCTTACATCTATGGACCTTGCTCTTCAATGTCTGTTAGAATGTGCTTAAAAATGAGAAAATGTATACAGTAGTGAGTGGATATTAAAAGAAAACTTGAAAATAGTAAATCATTTACAGTTGGGATTGGGGGATGGGTGATGTTGTTTTGCACATATGTTCTGGAATTCCTTTTAATGCAAGCATGGAAAAGACACATTTTCTCCTAATAAAATTGCCTGGTTGGATCTGTTGAAGTCTCCCCACTGGAGAACTTCTCCACTGCCAGTGGTTGAGAGTTGGGTTCCCAACACCAAGATGCCAAAACTATAAGGTTCAGAAGTACCACCATGGGACAGATACTAGAATGGAGGGACCAGCCAGCATGAATGAGGCATGGATCACAGGGGTCTGGAGAAATGGAGACAGTTTGAACCACCACAGGAAGTGCCAAAGTAAAGGAACCTGGAAAACCACGCCACACATCTGCCCTATAAGAGGTTCCTGACCTACTTGGCCAGGTTACCATCTCAAAGTTACTCTTGGAGATCTGAGAAGCATGGTCTACTGTGTTCACAGGTCCTTATCCAGGAAAAGACATTACTCCAAAAAAGAAAAGAGACCAGTGGGCCAAGCACTGACCAACGACTTCGTAGTGAGAGAGGAGTTAGAGTGACCAGAGTGGAGAAAGGGGAAAGGGAAAGTGGGTTGGTGGTGCAGGGGTGCATTATTGACGGGAGGGCCATACCTAAGGGGAACAATAACTATACAGACCAATGCACGAAAATGAGGAAGTAGAAAATTTACAAAGGAGAAGGAAAAAAAAAAAAAAACCTGTCCAGTTGGTAAGATGAAATTAAGTTTTATCAGTAGTCCATGGTCTGCAGAGCACAGCCTGACTTCTAGGTGCTCCAGCACTGAGACTAATTGGAGAACCATGTCTAGACCGCTGGAAATTTCCAGATGGTCATGACAAAGTATAGGGAAACATGAGAAGAGTCATAAACATAACTTCATAAAACTCTCCTTAGAATAAGTTCATGGGAACAAACATTCATTTCCTTCAAGGCTTTGCTTCAATATCACAGCTACCCAGTCTTCCTGTTTAAAACTGTATCCCACAACTCCCCTTACTTCTGAACTTTTTTTTTAATAGCAAGTATCACCTCTTAACAAAATGTATAATTTATTGTTAATTATGCTTATAATTTTCCTCTCTCACTAGAACACAAGTTCCACATGGGCAGACATATTGGTCTGATTTTGTGTGTCATAATATTCCAAATATCTAAATTAGTGCCTGGTGCTCAATAAATGTTTGCTAATGGAATAAATTGAACATCACAATTCACTGCTAAATGGACCACTTTTCTAGATAGAACTGGGGGCAGTTTTCAGGTTCAAATCATTACCTCCAATGAGGAATAATTTTATTTCTCCAGATTATTATTATGCTCCAATGTCTTACAAATGCAGTATGGTCCTAAAAAGAGGTATATACATGAAGAGAGTGAGGGGGCTTTTCAAGGATCAGAAATCTGATCCACCCACAAATGGCCCCAGGACAATTTTTTTTGACTTAATGTTTTATTATTCTCTTCTTTTTCTTATTATTTATTTTTATTGTTTACATATTTAGCAATTTAGACATTTCTCTTTCTTTGTTCTCTGAGGTCTGCCTAAGCAGTCTAAGATTACTAGTTCTCAAACATGTTTTCAAGTAAGCAGGGTGCAGAATTGGAGAAGATCCATAGTGTTGGCCTGGTAAATTCCAAGACAGCCAGCCAAACAGGCAGTTTCCAGGGGCAGCAGGTTACTGTTACTCTCTCCCTGTACACTGAGGGTGTAAATGTTAGAGACAAGTGCCCAGGCCAACAGACCAATGCGCCTGACTGCTTTCCAGGGAGTCTAAGCATGGGGCACTGTACGGCTATTCCTGTTCCCATCCTTCACCATCCAGAGCTCCTAGATACACACATGGCTGCTTGGCATAAACTTTTATGGAGAAACGCACATACCCTCCTTTTTGCATGGAAGCAGAAAGAAGGCAAGACCCTTGAACTAAACAGTCATCCTAGAGTTCCATCTATTGTGGAGATGAGTCACCCAGTGCAGCCAATGAGGGCTCTGTGAGCAGTCTGACTTAGGCAAAGGGGTACTTAAGGCTCAATTACTCTAAGACCAGTTATTAATCAACTACTACAGGGATTCCAAAACATGGAATGAGAAACAGAATTCAAAGTCAAAGATGGGTGGGCCTTTTTTGTTTATTAATATTTATTGTGTGTGTTTAGCTAACCTTTGTAAACTTTGCAGCTAATGCGGCTCCACACTTTGTCCTGTCAAGGAAATGCATCTTATAGCAGAGAGTTGGCCACCTGCCAAACCAAACAATCCTGGAGACACAGCAGGGCTGGGGAGCAGCAGAGCTGCCATGCTGCTAACTTGTCAAACATACATACCGACTTCACTTAACTACAACAGGACACGTGCCTGCTAGAAGTCCAAGAACTAGCAGAAGATAGATGAGCTCTAACTACTTAGGGTGCATTCACTCAATCAACCATCCGTCCAAAACTTCCTCCATTCTCTATTTTTGAAGAGGTGTTTCTGTGGTGAGAGGCCTGACACATTCAGACCTACAGTTACTGAAAAATGCAGTAAATGATAAGGAGCACACTGGACTCAAAGAACACATGACAAGAAGTTTACAAGGATCAAAACGTCTTGACACCCTATCATCAAATTCCAAGGCAGAAGAACACTGCAGTGCAAAGAGATTTTGAAGTTAGTCTGAATGTCTTAATATACTGATTTACCCAACTGATAAAGCAGTTATACTTATTAGTATAAGTAGTATAATCTATTCCATTTTATTAAAACACATGGCTCTGCTAATGACTTCCCCTAGCTGCCTAAACTGAGCTTAGGCATTTTAAGATAAAATTAGGTTTAGTCTTTTAAACCAGTCTACTTTCATTTTAGCATTACAATCTGGCAGTGTACACTGCTGGGAATGTAAACTGGTCCAGCCACTGTGGAAAGCAGGGTGGAGGACCCTCAAACTAATGAAAATGGAACTACCATCTGACCCAGCAATCACTCTTCTGTGAATCTACCCAAAAGAGACCTCAACACTTATACAAAAGGACACCTGTGCTCGGATATTTGTTGCAGCACTATTTATAATTGCAAGGACATGGAAACAACCCAAATGCCCCAAAACAGAGGAGTGGATGAAAAAGATGTGGTATATATACACAATGGAACATTACTCATCAATTAAAAATGACAAATTTGGTGAATTTATGGTAACATGGATGTACCTAGAAGAAATCATATTAGCAGAAACAAGTCAGAAAGAAAAAGAGAAACCAAATGGTTTCACTAATATATGGGACATAGGAAAAACAAACAAAAGACTAGGAGGAAAAGTCAAAAACAAACTAACAACCAAACTAAAGTACACAACTGGGGGTGGAGAGGTGGGGGGGAGGATGAGTCGGAGCAGTCAATCAGGGAGGGGAGGTGGTGGATGAACCCTGGGGAATACAAAGATGTGATATATATACACAAAGTATTTAAAATTAAAAAACAAAACAAAACCAATCTGGCCGTGTAGCCAACCACAACCTGCCCCAAAACAAGTCAGCTCTAGCAGTAGCAATGAAGAGACACTAGCCAGGGTTGGAATCATAAACAAGATGACAAGAAAAAACTACAAGCCTTTAATTTGCTCAACACAGAGATTGTACTTCTCAGACAGAAGTGGGCTGGGGGAAAAGAGAACAATGCGTACAAATAGCAGTGTTGAAATTCCAAAGCAGGAATTTTGGAATTACCCCTTAGCAAATGTAAAAAGGCCACAACAAATGCCACATAATTTATTTCTCAGGGTGGTTTTGTTGTTTAAGTGAAACTGTGGAAGTACATAAGGATAGGAGGAAGACACCAATGAGATAAATAAATTTAAATTTTAGAACATGGTGAGAAAAGAACTCTCAAGTATCTGCAACTTTATATTAAACAAAATTATTGAATTCTTACAAAGATAATTATAGTGACCTCATCCCATTTCACAGAAGAAGAAAAAGAGGTTAAAGGAGGGCAGGAACCTTTCTAGGGTTGAATAATTCATACATATAAAAGCTAGGTTCAGAAGGAAGAGATGTGGGAGATCTTAAATTATTTCCAAACCCACCTAACGCAGAAGTAGAAATCTTAGCAAGCTTATGTTAAAAAGCAGATGGTATTACTAAAACTATAAAGGAAAAAGTCCACTACTAACCCAGTTCACAAATGTTTCTATAAAAGAAATCAATGCCTGTGTAACATCTTAGGAGTCTGCAATGCATATATTTGAACGCCACCCTTATTCTACTTTACATGCTAAAAGAAGTCCAACATCCTTTATAATTTTATATCTTAAACATGATTATGATGAAACACTATTTCCTGATCCTTCCCAGCTGCTGACCCACACTATAAACCAAACTCCATCTGGTTTTTTCATGTTTGGTTTTTGTCATATAATACAAGAGTGGATAAGCCAACTCTGATTCCTTGGGAGAACAAGCATTTTTCAGAATTTTCAAATTAAAAGCTTTACACCTGCATGTGAGGAAGACTGTCACACAGTTGTGCAGACTTATGTGGCGGCAGTCCTCAGGACTGCTCAGCACATTTGAATGGCCCTGGGTACTCTGATCCCCAAGACTAAGAACACAGATCAAGATCTGAACCCAAAACAAAAAAAAAAGGCAGAGGAAAATAGCAAGGTGCAGGACAAAGAACTTTCTTCAGAGTTCCACAAAGTGCAAGTTTTATTTCACAAAACAGAGAAATTGTTTTACAAGTTAAAATATTGAGCCAAGAATATAAGAGAGTAAGTTGGGAATTCTTTAAACTTTTTGATGCTATTTGTCCTGTCTTCCGAAAGCCTTGCTTTCCCCAGATTTGAATTATTTCGCAGCAAGCATGGAACATGGGGTTTGGCTTCATCTCTTTAAAATTCAGGAAGCAAACCAGGTGAGTAAGCGTCTATCTCCAATAAATATGACTTCTCAACACCCACCTGATCTCCAAGGAGACATCCCTTAAATGGAAAAGAGTGAAGTCAGACATTTTCTCTGTTCTTCTTTCCTCTAAGTGAGCACACACTGTCCTGTTCTCCTTTTCCTTTTCTACACTCCTCCAACCCCAAGGAAGTTCTATCACAGAGCCAGATCTGTACCTATAATCCCCCTTTCTCTGCCCCACATAATTCTCTCTCTGTGAAACCAAATAGTATAGTTCAATGGTAAAAGAAAACAAGTATTTGTATTAATGTAAGGTGGCACAGAAAAGCCAAACACCCACCACAAACATTTACCACTGATATATAGGTCATGCTTTGTGAAAATTGACATCTAATTATCAGGTTGATTCCCATCAAACCTGTGGAAAATGCATTTATTAAAAGCAGTTCATTTATAGTCTATGTTCCAAAATTAAGGTAACTGCTAAAGTAGAAAAATCTGGAACCTGGTAGTTGTCCTTGGCAATAAATGAATCACATCTGTATCTGATAATAAACTTGCCTAAAGAATTTCATTTGAGAAAAATCTCAGAGAAAATGGAAGGTCTCTTGGGTAAGAAAATTAAATACAATTTACTTCATCTAATTCAAAACATTAAGTGTTAGCTTGGTCCAATTCTGCTATTTGAAAAGAATTTATGAAGGCAACTAAAGCACAAATAATGCTTGAAGAAAGTCTGGTAATCATTCTTATTAATGAGTCTGGGAGCAAGAAACAACCTGAGGCTGGAATCTGGAACCCACAGGGCGAGTGACACTGAGGTGAGTCCTACAAGGTAAAACCCCCAGATGTCTCATACCACAGCAATCTGCTTAGAAGCAAGCACTCACTGGAGATGTAATTTCCCAAAACTCAGAACTTCACACTAGTGGGCACAGGTAGGGCTGCAGGTGAGTTGGGATATCAGCCCATCAGGCCTGAGGAGGACCTGGGGCACAAAGCTTATGGCAAGTGATGTCCAGCAAAGAGAGCCTTATCTACTTACATGACAAGTCATCACCTATTAAAGAGTTTGGGAAGCACTACCTCTGGCCTTCTCTTAATTTAATCTGTACAGACCTTGATTTCTTTATCCTGCCCTTTGTACCTGTAGATAGAGATGGATCTGAAGATATTAGCCATCAATTATTTCTTTATATGAATAAACAGAGTACAAATGGAGAAAGCTGTTAAATCCCTAGATATATATATATCCCTAAATGTATATATATTTCATTTAGCAGTTACATATATATATATATATATATATATATCCAGATCTCAAAAATCATCTAGTATGTAAAACAAACAAACAAAAAAAAGTAAATCCTTAACATACAGTATATGTAAAGTGCCATTTGGCTGAACACACTATAAGTAAAGATGTTTTACAAATCATACTTTTATTGAGCCCTTTGGGGTCTCACAACCCTCCTCAGAGAAGACATCGCATTATCTATCACACCAAAAAAGGAAAAGACACTATCCTGGGAGATGTGTTCATTATGGTACTGTCTCTCCCACGCTGTATGTAATTGTGAACATTTGGCCAGAGTTCTGATAGAACAGCTGGAAAACTTGTTACCAAAGATTATTCATCAAATTCAAGTGGAGAGAGAAAAATCGTGTGTCACAGAAACATCCGAGTGGACATGAAGTCCTTCACTTGGTCTATATCATTGGGACAGAATAAGGCACAGAATTAAACAACAGAGAGGTTAACTGTTACTGTATTATATGTTTACACATTTGATAAAGAATAGCATGTTATTTCGAACACCTGAAATATCTACAAAAGCAGGTTCTCTTTTCTGTTTTTTTTTTTTTTACAAAGGAGTTAAGGACATTTAACCTCAGGGCTGTGTTACCTAGTAGTTGATTCTTTACTCAGCTTAGCCATTCATATCTTTAGAAGGAACCATGGATCAAGTGTAAAGGCCAACTAAATGAAACCAAACTCCTGTGTACAGAGGGGGAAATAGTTCCATTTAATCAAAAAAGAAATACTGATTGTTTCTCCCGCGTTGAAGAACTACACGTAGAAGCAAGACTAAACAGAAAGCATTTCCCTTAACTACAATGACAACTATGGTTGCTGTGGTGGTGGGTGAGATGTGGTACTAAACATCTGAAAAGGTTTGAAACTATGCTTCTGAATCACTGGTGATGTAAACTCAACAAAAAATGTTACCTCAATTAAAAAACAAATTAGCAAGTAAGTTTTTTAAAAAAGACACACATCTAAAAAGAAAAGAAAGCATTTCCTTGAAACTGCCAACAAAAAGTTGTAGTGTCTCTTAATATATACATACTGGAAAATGGATAAAGCATTAAATTGGAAAAGCCTTCTTGCTGGTCCTCATTCTTTTGCCTTCAAATATTCAGGAAGCAATCACTGCTAAATAATCATAGAAAAAGATATCTCTCGTGGGTTTTAAATCTGGATTCTGACAATAAACCTGATTTCAAAAAAGAGAAAGTGGAAGAGAAATCAAAATAACTACATCTGAATCAAGAGTCTACTGGTTAAATAAATTTATAAAGAAATCTCTAAAACCATAAAGTATGTAGAAGAAAACAGACAAAATACTTTATGACATACACCTCAGAAACTTCTTTGAGGACTCATCCCAGAAGCAAAGAAAATGAAGGAAAAGATAAACAGCTGGACCTATATATCAAACTAAAAGCTTCTGTACAGCAAAAGAGCTAATAACCAAAACTAAGAGATACCCTACAAGTGGGGAGAAAATACAACACTCCATATAACTGATAAGGGACTGATATCACAGATCTAAAAAGAGCTCACGGAACTCAACAAAAACAAAGTAAACAAGAGTCAAAAAATGTGCAGAAGAGTTAGAAAGACACTTTTTCAAAGAGGAAATGCAAATAGCCAACAGACATATAAAAAATACTCAACATCATTTATAATCAGGGAAATGCAAATCAAAACCACGATGAGCTACCACCTCATACCTGTGAGGATGTCTCATATTATTAAAACTGGCAACAACAAATTCTGGGGAGGATGTGGACAAAAGGGAAATCTTTCTTATATTGCTGATGGAAATGCAAACTGGTCCAACTACAATGGAAAACTTAGGAGATTTCTCAAATTACTGAAAATGGATCTACCATATGACCACCAATTCCATTCCTACAATCTATGCAAAGGACACAAGAACATTAAATTGAAAGAAAACTTGCACTCCTATGTTTACTGCAGCATAATTTACAATAGATAAGATATGAAAACAAAGCAAAAGCTCAAAAGCAGATAAATGGATCAAGAAAATGTGGTTAAATACACAATGGCATACTACTCAGCAATTAAGAAAGATAAACAACTCATGCCATTTGCAGCAACTTGGATGGGGCTGGAAGGGATTATGTTCAGTGAAGTAAGTCAGAAGGAAAAAAAATATTAGATGGTATCACTTATAAGAGGAACACAGGGACATGAACAGTGTATGGGGAAAAAAAATTGCAGGCAACTATAGATTTGAGACGTACAGCAAATCAGGGGAGGGAAGATCATGAAACATGGTGATGGTTCACAGGTAATGAGGTGGTTGGAGATTTACAGGAACTACACCTGAGAAGAGATATCAAATACTGTACAACAATGAACAATGACATAAGAAAAAATTAATTTTTTTAAGAAAATTAAAAAGTTTAATAAAATACAGAATTAAAAATCTGTTCTTTTAAGAGAAAGGAGATAAGAACAGCAATGAAGTGATAAATCAGAATTTGTATATACTTTTGATAAAGTACAATGTGAGAGTCCAGCAAATAATTTTCATTTCAAAGCAAGTGTGTTTTACAAAACAGATTTCAGGAAACAGATCATATTCATTACCAGCACAACAAACAAAAGAAATAAAATTCATTAGAGTTTTAAATTAATAGTATTTTAAGTCTCCAGAGTCAGTTTTTGCTTCCTCTAATGAATTCCAAAACCCAGTTATTTTTAGTAAGACTGAAAAAGGATCATCTCAAGTTTTAAAGCAGCAGCCAATTAAATAAAATGTGTACTTCATTCATCAAATCTAAAAGAAAACATAATTCCAAATAAAATTCCAAATAAGAAAAAAATTAACAAAAAACAAAATAAGACAGAAGTGGTAGGGAACAGATCATTACAGTTAAGTACCAATAAAACACACTAGAAAAACACACATATATATCAGCACATACAGAAGGTATAGCAAAATTAATCATACATGTCCCCCAAGCACCAACTCTATGCCGTATATTGTGCTAAACATTAGAAATAAAATGCCCTTACTACCCACAAGGCATTGAGGAGACTCATACTCCAATCTAATCACTGGAGAGTCAAGAAAAACAATTAAGTTTGGTTCACTTAGACAAGGCTGAACAATAACTTTATCATCTTCAGGAAACAGAGGCCATTCACCAGCTGTTCTTCAACTCCATGAGGACAAAAGTAAAGGATGTGGCTCTAAGTATAGAATGTGAACCTAAAAGTAGAGGGAATCAAGACCTGCTGGTAAGGGAGATAATAGCCAGAGATGAACTGTGCAGAGAGGTTGTAAAATCTTCCCTTACAAGTTAGTCTAACTTTTATCCAGGAGAGGCAATAGTTCCCAGGTAGGCAAAGCTGCACAGCGGGAGATAACACTAGGAGAGCTAAGTGTGCTTGATGCTAAGTGGGAGGCTAATTAAGCAAAAATCCAGTAGTTTTGCCCCGGGCGCAATTCTGCCTGGGTACAACCTAGCACTGTTGGAGAGGTGACCCACACTAGGCAATGACATTAGTAGTGTCCCTGCAAAGGTGCTACTAACTTAGAAGCATCCACCTAAGCAAATCTGCTGCAACTTTTACTATTTCATTTTGTGTTTCTCATCACAACTATAATTCTTTTCATCTTAAAAAGAAAAAAAAAACAAACACAATTTTGGATGAGGCAAAAAAACAAACAAACAAAAAAAAAAAACCCACAACATACACATTCTACTCAGTCTCTCATTCTGAACACAGCTGTAAAACCTGGGCAGAAAACATGGAACACCTATTTGAGGACTCTGGAAAGTAAAAGTAATAGGTATAATGGGATATTAAGTCCTGAATTCAAAGTCATCACTGAAGCAGAAGTGTGTTTATCACTATTTTCCCATGCTTGTACTCTAGACCCACCAAAAAAAAAAAAAAAAAAAAAAAAAAAAAAAAAAAAAAAAAAAAAAAAAAAAAAAAAAAGCAATATCAAAATTTTAAATAGAGACAGGATCAGTCCACAGGAGTTCTTCTTTGACTTCAGGCTTTAAATTCAGTTTGATGCACTATTAACTGATGCTTTCTTATCTCAAATTTGGTATTTTGTTGATTATAGGTTTCTACATCTGTTAAGCTGCTTTTTTTTTTTTACAATGTACAGTAAAATGCAAATTATCTTGATTTCTGAAATTTTTGGCACCATCTTAAATTTTATGCTCCAGTCTGCTTCTAGTTCCACCCCACCTCAATTTATACCTCACTCCCTACACAGAAATTACATCAAAATGCAGCAGAGACTAACATGGAAAACATTTAACTTTCAAAAGAGAACACAAAACTAAATATCAGTGACCTGAGATCAATCTAGGAATTCTTAGATGTAACACCAAAAGTATTTTCTATGAAAGAAAAAAATGATCAATAGGTTTTATCAAAATTTAAATCTTTTGTTTTGTGAAAGATGCCATTAAAAAAATGATTGAGGAAAAAAAAAAGGTAACTGTGAGAAAATATTTGCAAGCCACATATCCTAAAAAGAACTTGGTATTATCTCAAACACATTTTTAAAAAACTGTCAAAACTTAACATTAAGAAAAAAACATTTTAAAATGGGAAAAATATCTGAATAGGCACTTCACAAAAAAGAACATAATGAACACAAGAATACAGTCAACACCACTGGCCATTAGGAAACTGCAAATTACAACCAAGTGACACCACTCCACACCTACTAGAATGTGTAAAATGCCATGCCAACAATACAAAGTGTTGCTAAGGATGTGGGCAAGTGGAAAATGCATACACTGTTGGAGTAAATAAAAAAAATGGTACTGTAACTCTGAGGAATGGCTTGGCAGTTTCTTACAAAAATAAACATACACTCCCCATAAGGGATCTAACAAGGTTACACTCAGGTGCTTATCAGAGAGGAATAAAAACTCAATGTTTATTTAAAAACATAGCATTTTGAAGGAATGCTTATAGCAAACATTCAAATGTCCAAATTCGGGAAACAATCAATGTCCTTTAATATGTAAACAAATTACACTGTCTTCAGTAGAATACTACGCTGCAATGAAACATGACAAACTACTAATACACTCAAAGACTGCATGAATCTAAAAGCATCCTACTGAAAGAAGGTTACATACTACATGAGTCTAAAAAGGTTACATACTACATGAGTCTATTTCTATGACATTCTTGAAAAGATAACACTGTAAGCTGGAGACAAGATGTGAGTAGTTGGGGCAGAGAGGCAGTGACAGGAGAGCCCAAAGGAACTATTCTAGCTCCTGATCATGTAGACAGTGCTACATGAATCTACACATATGTTAAAAATCATAGATTTGTGCCCTTTTTGAAAGATCAACTTTCACTGTATTTTTTTGAAGTGAATTGTCACTGTTCTTCTCATTTTCCCTACCTAAAACAGCTTAAGACATGAAAAGGCAAATGTGAACAGTTGAACTAGCATGAAAGCAGTGGTTACTTCTCTCTCTACTCTCAACCTCCAATGAGAACTTGACCATATTCTTCAAAGTCAAGGACTCCTGACCTGAAGAGCCTATAACATGATCCCATTAGGTGCAATGAGAAGCATGAGATAATTTAATGAAGTCTTACAGATGATATCAGCTCCCTTGGGACACAGTAAGGTTCACTCAGAAGGGGACTCCAGCTGACTTGCAGTTACTGTTTAATTGAGTTCTATTGTGTATGTCACATGCTTCAGGAAATCCTAATACTACTCAATTTTGTTTAGTAACTCAAATCACAAAAGTAACTAAATGCAATACTGTTTTACATCAAAGTCCAATGACATCTATTTTCTGCAGAAAGAAAGAAAACACTCCTTCCAAATGTAGTTCTGGCAGACACTGGGCTTTCTGAAAGTGAAAATGTTGTCCTAATATCTATCCAGGAAGTTAGTTCTGACCCTGAAAAGGTAGTACTAGAGAAATATAGAGCAACCCTCCCAATCTGGATCGGTTCATCATCAGTTGCAGCAGCTAAAGAATATCAGAGCACTTGAAATTATTTTTGTAGGATTTTTAATAATGAAATAGGGAAGAGCCACTTAAGTTTCTCTCTCAAGTTTGCCTCTCCTTTACATTTTCTCTTCTCCGTGCTCTCTCCTGTTGAGGGTAAGGCTGCCCCTTTTATCTCTTCCTTGGCCCAGGTGAGCTCACTCACACATGTACACACCCCCTGATCCAGGTATGCACAATCATAGGGACAGAGCAATACCAAGGTGCTGGTCACAGGGGCTAATGGAGGAAGGATAGAAACACTAATAATTCATTTACCCTACAAGAAGAAACCATGAAACTGCTCTACCGGCACATTTACACTAAAACTATCGTCTACTCATTTCCAGGCTCCTTATCAAACACTCAGACATCTCAAAAAAAACAAGAAACAACCAATGCTTGTATACTCTGCCTTTGTGCTCTGAATAAGCAAATGCTCCATATGTATATGTTGAAAATGCAGTCTTAACACTTGGCTGGGAGAAAACACACGTATTTTATTAAATAGAAATCTATTAATCAGGATCCATTCAGAACCTACATTGCTTAATCCTACCAAGAAAGTGAATCACAGTGAAATTTCACTAAACTGATAAGGCTCTATTCAAAATAACACATAACTCAAGGAACCGCTACCCCCTGACTCAACCGACTGACTGTTCTTTAATAGAAATCAGATAATGGAAAGCTAGTCAATTCAAAGTCTATTTTCTCCATCTGCTTGTGCTTCACATTAAGGTTTCACTATATTGTAGAAAGCAGATAAGTGCCAAATAGAGTATTTCTTTCAAGTTTATTTTCAGTTGGCATTTCCACTGTCCATAGCTCAACCTTGTACTAATCCTTGTATGATTCTGACTGTGCAAACATACTGCATGATTCCTTTATTTCCAGAAAACTTTGAAAGAAATACAATTTAGCCCAAGCCAAAACTTGATATCAGTCAGTCGATCAGTCTATTCTCAGAACACAGAAGAAGATGTGCTCCTTAACTCCATCAACAACAGACTTCACAAGCATAGCTTCATTTAGGCTACCAGTAAAATAGCTTCATGAGAAAAAAATAGCAAGATATTAAATCAACAGAAGATAGCTAAAACCCTGACATTGTGAGGATTTCTGTTTGTTTTGAAAACATAAATGAGGGTTGTAACCTCTAAATTTTATTGCTCACAGAAAAGGATTGTAAGAACAAGTGTTAGAAAGAAGAAAAACCCTAAAATAATCCTTGTGTTTTGCTAACCTCTTTGTCATCAAATGAATGTTAATAAAAGATTTAGAATAATCACAAATCAATTTTTTCTACGCTAAAAGACTCTATTTCCTATGTTGGAATTCTTAGTCCACTTTAAAATGCCTATGGCAGTCTAGCTGAAAATATCAAAGCCAATTTCCCTTCCCTTCAGGACCCATAAGTTATAGGTAACTATCAGTTTTTTTTCTTTTTCCCCCTCATTTTTTTCAATCAGTATTTATAGAACTAGAGGTCCCTCACCCAAGTACCTAAGCAAACAAATCAGGAGACAAGTCAGGCAAGGTGTGAAATTTCTGACTGTTTTCCTATCCTTGTTTTTCTCCTTACCCAAGGAAATGAGTACTAACTCTTTTAAGTTCTTGTAAAAAAACAGTGATAAAGAGGTCAAAATATTAAATAATACCAGGTCAAAACAACTTTATTCTTCTTGGGTTAAAGTGTATAAATGGTATAAATGGTAATAGGATAGCACAGTTGCATAAACAATGTTCCTTGATTTATATTAGTTAAAAAGGACATTTTAGTAGGCATTTTGCAACAAATCATAGTTTGGTAAAAGAATTACTAAGCTAGTAAGAGATTGTAATGTTATTTCAGAGCATTTTCCAAAATAACTAGACCATTTAGAAGATTTAAAAATATTTGTATTTCTTTTAATCATTGTTATTTCTACAACATAATTATTTTTTATAAATTGACACATCATCTTCAAATGATAGTTTATCCATTTTTTTCTCCACATTGCTTTTATAAGATAAAATGGAGTAGTAAAACAGAGTAGTAAAAAATTGTTGCACAATATATTAAAAACCTAAGATTCCATTCTACACAAAAGCAAATTTATAAACTCAAGCTCATGTTATATACTGGAATTTATCTATAAAACAGGCCAAATACATCACACATATCACAAAGATTTAGTTACTAAATTAAAAAAATTAGATAAGAAATCAGGTAATAGTGTTCGTGTGTGTGTGTGTGTGTGTGTGCATTTGAGGAAACTGTTGCACCACAAAGGAAACGACTCAAAACATTCTTAGCTGTATTGTAAAATGTGTGCAAACATGATGCAGTAAAGATGCAACATGTTACAAAAACTAGAGTTGTCATGGAGTGAAGAGAATGAGTATACTAAAAGAAGGAAAAATCTTTAGAGATTATGCAAATACAGAATGGAATTATAAGTTATTTCTTCATTTCAAGTTAAATTTGAAAAATAAAATTGTCACTTTTTAAACAACTTATTGTGAAGATTGTAGGACACTTTTTAGTTATTAAGAAATGAATTGTATAGACTATTAACATATCCTGACTGACAACAGTACTTGGCTCCATAAACATACTGAGGTCAGGATTCTAGAATATTCTATCTAGGTGTTATTTGGTTGTAGAAGAGTGTGTGGGGGGAAAAAGCAATCAACCATACTTTATGAAGTAAATGGACACATCTAGAGCAACCCTAGTCATAATTACACTCCTAAATGTTAACCTTAAGACTCTAAAACATGGCCTTTATGTAAATTAAAACTCAATAGTAAGTACCTAACTACAGCGAGTATGGTAATTCCCAAAGAAATGACTCTTCTGGCTTTTAATGACAAAAACACATTAAAAGTCCTCTAGCAAAGTGTCTGCCCTTTATGCATTCTAAAGAATGCAATTGTTTATTTTCTTACATTCTAAGAAGTCTTAAAACTTGAGAAAATAGGTCAAAGGGGCAATTTAAGTCCTTTTAACATACCGCTCTGCTACATAAACAGAAAATGATACTGCCTGATGGAAACAAAAAGAAGAGACAAACAAATCTTAAATCAGTTCTTTAAGAGATTGCTTTCAGGTGCCTCAAATTGTCCCTATTTGAAGACCCTTCTCTGTTTACTTCTCATTTGCTCAGCCCTAACATGCTCAGGTTTCCTAGAGCTCACCTTTTCCAATCTTCACATCTTTAATCAGGCTAATCACCAAGTACCATTTCTGCTCTGAAACATTTCTTTCCCAAAACTGCATCTTCTTTCTCTTAAGCATTAAACTCATCTACCCATTGGGAGAACCTCGGGTTAGACAATAATAATATAGCTACACATATATACACACATGCATATGTGCAATCAATCTTAAAAAATTAATTAAAAAGATAAATTCATCTACCCCTGTGCCTACTGAGCTTCTCTAACCAGGAAGTCCCACAAGTATTTCAAGCTCAGCAGATCAACAACACAGCTCATTCTCATTTCTTCTCAAACCTACTTTCTTCTTTTCCTTCTTTCTTTTTAAAATCTGGAGTGGGAGATCTAGCCTTTACAGCAAAACACTTGAATCTTCATAAACAAATGAATACCAAATCTTGTCAGTCTAACTTTCACATTTCAGTAAGAATTTACTGTTTTAAAACCTTAAATGCCATTTGTTTGTTTTAAATATACATATAAAGAAAAGTCAAAAGGTAAAGTCACCTTCTTACTATGGCATACAATGTCAGCTTACTTTTCTATGTCTGGATACTTTCCTGCATCACTCTCTAAAGACAAACTTATGTTCTACAATAGGTATTGCTGTACTTCTCATGAATACCATTCACACATTCAATGAACATTAATTTGGCAAGTATATGTCGGACACTATTCTAAGCAATGAGAATACGCTGCAAAAAGAAAAAAAAATAAAGTTTCTGGCTCCTTGGGCAGATAGCTTAATGGAAAAGACAGACACAGACAAACATGTATAGATGTGGCAGCAGTAATGCTCTAGAAAAAAGGATTTAGCTAGAAAAGCAACTCAGTGCAAGACAGCAGCAAACAGCATTACTACAAATATCACAGAAATCCAGCAAGTCTTTAAAAGTGCAAGCATACTTCTACATTCCTTTATTTACTTACATTTCAACTTAAACTTCAGCTCAATGACACAACACCATGAATGATACAGAAATGTACAGTTGTTGAGAGGCATAACAGAGCACAGATTACTTCTGGAACAACCAATTATAATAATTTAATCTTTGAGATTAAAGTTGATGGAGTCAAGAGTATGTTTCCTTGATTCTAGTGTTTTAGTTGGTTCCTGGATGCACCTAACAAAAGTATTATTAGTGCTGGCACATTTCACATTATGCCATGAGATCAGAATCTATAAAACTAAGTACACAGCTATAGAACTAGTCTCATTACTATTTCATTGTCTCTAACTACACCACAGTTTCAAACTTAAGGCCTACACATTATGGCACCATAGTAATTCTAGAACATTAGAGGCAGGAGTTTTTTACTGGTGATTTAAAAACAGTTGTTCAATTCTCTGAATCATTTAAGTGAATAATCTGTCTCACTGATTTAGAAAAAGCTGCTACAAAACATTATTTAAGATCTAGGCTGTTACTAAAGGATTTAAAAATGAGCCAAAGAAAATTTACACAGATATTATTTGGCCTGTTTCATACTTAGAAAATTACAATGATTTGCCACAACATTTAAATAAATTATATATTTTGAAGTTCTTTAAAGTCTTAGGACATGAGTGAAAAAATGAACACACAAGTGAATGAATGAATGCATGAATACTGGTGTTTTTTGTGCTCATATAAATCTGCGAAGAAAACTAAAGGTTATTTTTAATCTGAAATGCCAACTTCCAAATAACTAGAAAGAAATTAAGCTTAGTGGAAACTAAAACTAAGTCTCTATCTTAATGACAATATCTGCAAGCAGAATTCCATCAAAGTTTTTGAGGTTTAGGAAATAATGAAACCCTTCACCACTTTCTCAAAGCATAACTACTCACTTCTGTCCACAACCCCCAACTCCTTACAAAGATACACACTGTGGGAAGTGCCTTTCTTTCTCTTAGAAAACTATCAATTTCTGCTCTCCTCATATTGGTAGGCAAAGGGGAAGTTATCGCAGACCCTGCTGAAATTCTGACTTCAGTGGAACCCTATGAAATGATAGGTCTGGAGGAGAACAGGCAGAACAGTCAACCTCTAACACACTAACAGTTCCTGTGCTGGAGAGAAAAGCAGCTACCGTCCCATGGGGAGGTCATTAGATGTTATTATAAAACCAAAGTAAAAGACAGCTAAGAGGCCAACTTCATTCCATTCTCAAGGCTGGGGAGGAAAGAACATACATACCGCATCTGTGATATCTATTTCATACACCCTTTGGAAAGTCCTGCGCTCAAAGAAAACAAGTTTGCCACTGCCACATCCCCTTTGAACAGATGTCCCAGTGACTAAGAGTTTATCATCTGGACTGAAGCAGCAGTCGGTCCTACAGACAAAAAACATTTGTAGGTATGAGTTATAGTCCCACGATGGTGCAGCAAAGATGTCTCAGATGAGATACAACATCATCATCATCCCAAGAAGTAACTCTTAGATACAGCTTATTATAAGTCAAACACTTTTACTCATTTGCTCAATCTTTACAGTAATCCTATGAGGTCAATATTATCCCTGTTTTACTGATAAGAAAAATGAGATAAGGCTGAGCATGGTGGCACATGTCTGTAAGCAGCAGCCTAGGAAGCCAGGGCCAGGGATCACGGTTCAAGTCCCGCCAGGGGGCATGTAGCAAGACCTAGTTCCAAAAAAAATAGCTGGGCGTGGTGGTACAGGCCTGTAATCCCAGCTACCTGGGAAGCTGAGGCTGGGGATTGCTTGAATCCGTGCTACCCCGGGCAACGTGAACCTGAGGTTCCACAGGCAAAAACATTGAGACCTAGTCTCAAACAAAACAAAACAAAACAAAACAAAACAAAAAACCTTGTCCAAGACCACAAAAGTAAATGGTATAGCTGGCTTCAAACATAGACAGTGTGATACTTGAATCTGTGCTTTTAACTTCTATACATTCTATGTTTTAATGCAAATAGAGTAGACACTGTCAATGTAGACAGTGATGGTGTTACAGACAATGAAAGGCTAATTCCTAAGTAGTGTTTATTTGAACATTTTTGCAACTATTTTTTACCACCACTACCACATCACCAGATAATTAGGAGTATTGTCAAGCATTGAAATGAAAAGCAGGCTGCAGGGCTGGAAACTAATAGATGGCGATGATCCAAGAGCACTTGTTATTACGGGTATGGCCACCTGATTGTGAACAATCGAAGACATGATCCCAAGAAACCATGGGGTAAACGTTACTTGTACCAGACATTGAAATTCAAAAATTTCTCTTCAGCTACAAAATCATGACAGTTTTGTCCATTTAACAGATAAGGGCTGTTGGTAATGGCCTGTATTTGGGCTAGCACTCTGTCATTACACAGCTTCCTCCCTTGATGCTTCTATTACCTTCATGCTCTTCCTTTTGGGCCATTACTTAACAGATATGAAATCTTATTTCTATCAAAATAGAAAATTTTGCCTGAGCACCAAATGTTGAATATAAAGGTCAAATCCCACCTCATCTATCTCAGAAAAGTTTGAAAAGCTTCCCCTTTCAATTCTCTGGAACAGCGACAACAGTATTGGCCTACCCAGAACGAAACAGCCTGAATAAGTGAAGTATATTGACTTACTGATTGGAATGACAAAAAAAAAACAAAAAAACAAAAAACAACCCTGAGAAAATGATATGTAATAATACTTAAAACTATAAAAACTGTTTTGATTGTATGGGGGTTGATTTTTTAAAAGACAACACATACACAAATCTACTTTGTCATTTATGCAAGATCAAAAGAGCAATTCCATCCTTAAAATATTTTCACTATCAAAAAGACATGCATGCGTGGTTCTAGCAGTTGCACAGACACACCAGGCAGGGCCAGGCCGGACCAAGGTAATCAGGGGCAGGTGAGTCCCTCAACCCCTCAGGAATCTTCATACTCTTTCTCTGGTCTCTTTCTCTTCTCTCCTTCCCCTTGCTCTCCCTCACCCCAGGGTGACACCACCCTTTTATCCTTTCCTCCTAGGCCCAGGTGTGCCCATTCACACATGCACACACCCACTGGGCCAGGTATGCTCAATCATAATTGTGGGGAAGGTGAAATACCACAGCTGTTGGTCATAGAGCCTAATGGAGGAAAAAGCCTGACCAAGTCATTTAACCTCTCAGTGAGCCTACACACACACACACACACACACACACGCACAAGTTATTTTAACCCTTAAAAATGTTTCTTACAGTCAAGAATGTGTAAAATAAAAAATATGTATTTTTCACAAAACAGATTTTGATCACCCTTCAAAAGTCCCTTATCTAGGAGATCTAAAACATATATACTATAAATTAAGAATACAGTAAAGAAATCTTTTCCATCCTCCATGCATATCAAATATTTAAAAAAACATGCTACTTACATTGGGAACAAGGTGGGCAGACCAGAGGCTGAAAAAAGTGGCTTATTAAACTGTCGGATGTCCCATAATTTTAATGTATCATCACCTGATAAATGGAGAGAAAAATGACTTGTATAAAAAAGGAAGTAGTTTCAAGTTTGCTAAATAGTGCAAGGAGGGAGGGAGGGAACAGAGGCACATACCATGTTTTACTTTTTTAGTTGTTCAGGGACCCTGGAGGTAGTAATTGCAAAAAGAGTAGAAAACTACATGAAGATCAGTCTTCTAAAAATTACTCTCTAGATTGATGTTGCATCTGTAGGCTAGAAAGAGCCCTAGAGAATCTCCTTTAACAAATGATTTTAGAGCAGATGGCAAATTCCCTGTAGTATATTTGCACATAACCTGGCTTTTGAAGATATTAATTTAACAACCACCAAGACTGAAAATAGTTCAATTCATAGCAAAATCTTATTCTCACTAGTGTGTCAGTGAAGCCATCCATTAATATTAATAAACATGAACCCCATAATTCCCTTCCCTCCAGTGTAACTCTACCTGTGGCTATCATTCTTCACTTTGCCTGGGAGTACAGCTTTTTCAAGCTATTTAAAGTATCATGAATATTCTTTTAAGACTCATTTGTTAAAAATAAATCTATAGGGCTACTAACTAATTCCTGACCTTAATAAAGTCAAAACTCGCAGAAATAATGTCTTTGCTGTTCTTTCTCCCCTGTGCCCACAGCTGAGACTTGCCTCCACCCCTAGGGTTTAATAAGGAATCAGGTGCAAGTGAAATGGGTAGAGAGTTCAATAAAAACCCCCATCTCCTCCCCAGCTACCTTTCCTCTGAAATGCAACTTTGGCAGGTGTGCTAATCCGCAACTGGCTGCATGAGGGACCTGCTTATTCTGGAAGAACTTTGTTAAGATTCACCTTTTTGTTTTAGTTTTTAAAAGGATTACAGGTTGTCATGGTTCTCAAAAAAAAAAAAAGACATCAATCTGAACTAAGCAATTTAGCTAACCTGGCAGGTTTTGGAGTGCACAGGAATACCTTACAAAACCCTGGTGACTCTTTGCTCAATACACTTCCACCTGCCATGTTCCATCCATCCAGGTAGGAAAACAACACAATAAAATATACATGTTTTGTACACAAATGTTGTGTACACCAGTTACATTATTCAATAACTATTCTAAAAGGGAAAGGGAATGAAAGAGTCACCACCAAAATGATTTTGACTGAAATGAAGTTAGTCTGTTCTAAGGAATGATCAATTGGGCACTGGGGGAGGGCTGGCCTATGTTGGAATCCTCTGGGGAGAATTTTCAATTCTCCTTTTACCCCCCTTTTCTCTCTACTCCACCTCAGAGATATTTGTCCTACACTCCCAGATACAAGAAGGAATGCAATAATTCTAAGTGGAATTTTTATTACTTGAAAATCTTCCCAGGGGACTCATTCACTTTTGGAGTAAGAACTGTTGTTACATAGAGTTACCTCAGGTTTCAAGTCAAGTATTAGAATTGCTGAACCAAAGTACATACTTCATACATCTCTACCTTTGCCTTGTATACAATAGAAAATAGATGTGCATGTGTACATGTGTACTGATTTTTTAAAATTATATCAGTGAGGATAGTTTGGAGATAGTAGATAAGGGTTCCTTGAAGAGGCCAATGAGTTTTTTTTAAACTCAGATTTTTTTAATTTTTCATCTGTCCAAACAGATCATTTTCTTCTATAAATTATTCTTCCTTCATGAATACGAATAATTGTTCATTAATAATGAATTTGTTTGAATTTTTACATCTTCCATTTCCACAGCAGAGCTCCAGGCTCAGTCAACACTTTAATAATCATTTTCTCTTAATTAGAGTGCTCATTCATTTTTTAAATAACAGTAGTATAAATAAAATTTTGATTCAAGAATTTGCTAATTTTTCATCTCTGCTTCAGATATCAAGTTCCGCTTAGTTACTACCAATGAATACATAATAAAAATAAAGACACACTAAAGCTACACATTCATAAGAACATGCATTAGTTCACAAATACATCTATATTTTTTGAGTATTTCTTATATATCTGAACATTAAAATGTCAACCATGAAAAAATTTCATAATCATTTTCTTAATATTACGGTACTCGTGTCAGAATAGATACCTAATAAAGTCATTTTTAACATGGTTGGAAACTGGAAAATGTGTAGGTTAACTGAAATATTTCTAAAATTGAAATCCTAAACTCCCGAGGACAAAATTTATACTATAAGATGGAAGTGCTATTCCTTAATAAATAAAGTAGAAACGAGGCAGATCATTATAAACCCCACCAAGGAAGATAAATCTCATCCCTATTCAGTGATGAAATGTAAATGTGGAACAAAAGATGAAAATACTACCACATGAGGGAAAAAATAGCACTTGTTAGGATTCAGTAGTGGTTGATAACCATAGGGTGAATCAATATCTATTTCCATTTGAATTGTTATTCAGAATGTTGGGTGGCTTTGCAAATAAGAAAACCTCTGGAGTTAAAACTACTTTGCTGGAATAGAAACTTGAATGTATTGAAACTGGATATAACTTTTCTTAAGTTGAATACATTCAGATGTGCCTTACAGCATTGAGACTTACCACCAATAGCAGAAAAAGGGCTGATTCTAACGCACTAAATTTCATATACTCAGAATTTTAGGCAGCTTGATTTCCAGAATAAACCTCCCAGTTTGACTTTGTACAGTGTTTTTCTATACCATAAAGGCTAAATATGCATTTAATTTGTTTATGTTAATGTTTGAATAGTATTGTGTGAATGGAATTATACAGCACCTTCTATAATAAAAGGACACAGACAGATTCAATGGAGGGGTAAGCTAAACTTATCTCTGTCTCTTCCACATTTCCACAACCTTCCACACAGGTTGCAATTTTTTCAGGACAGGAACCCTATGATATACACAGCTTAGATACAGCATGTAGCATAATACTAGCTCAGAGCAAGTGATCAAAAACTAGTAGTTGTTGACTGAATGACTAAATAATAGTGTTGTTAGATTCATCTGGCCTACACAGGAATGACATAATCCTTTATGTGATATTTAAGGTCATCTTAACATGGTTCCAAGCTACTTAACCTGTTATTTCTTTTCTCTCCCTACAAATGGACCTACTAGAAAATAGTCATGTCCCATACTTTCCCATAATGCTTTGCTCATAGCTGCTTTCACTATTCTCTCACTAACTTCTATCAAATGTAGCATATCCACATGAGAAAGATTTAGCAAAAAAATTTACAAACATCAAATATTTAACCATATAGGCGTAGGTATATAAGCTTAAAATATGACCACACAGAATTATGTTGTTATTAAATAACAGAAATATAACATTTACAAATTGAACTGAGTGTTTGAACTGAAAAAGAAAATCAATTGTTAATAAATAGAAGGCATTGAAATGCTAGACCCAGGATTATAAAATAGTGTAGAAAGAATGTAGAACATCATTTACAAAACTCCTAAGAAAAGGCAAAAGTCATCTTGGATATTTAAAACTCCTATGGAATTTTAACTAAAATTAAAATTAGGCCAAAAAGTACATATTTTCTATGATTTACTTGATAACTTAATAAAACAATATTGCTAAGGTAAACTACACTTTAGTAAAAAACTTCAGATTGGCAAAGATGCATTAACAAAGCACAATGAAATTTACCAGGACTAGAATATTCTTTTTACTTATTAACATTTATTTGTATTTTTCATGAGGTGACACTGGTTTGCAATGCTGTAAGTGATTTGGTGGCATCGACCACACCGCCTCAGATGCATGTCACCATTCCACACTCACCACCAAGGCTTAGTGTGACATTTATTAGAGTTAAACATGATCATTTTATTTATAGAAGCACATCAAAAAGGTTTTGACCTACCTCCACGAGAGGCAAGGACACTACCATCATAGGAGAAAGTCACACAAGAGGTGTCAGTGCCCGGAGCATGAGCCTGTTTATAGTGGAATTTAGGATGAACCTGTTGACAAACAGAAACAAAATGTTAACCACTAAATTCACAGAAGAACATTTCTATGACAATAATATTTTACTTTATCATTGAGAAAATAATGTACATCTATAAGTACTAATTTCACCTGATTTTCTTTATTCGGAAAAAAAATCAATAGTTTAAAAAAAATTTCTTTGCTTGAAGAAAAGGATATAAAATCAGTAGCACACATTCATCAGTTGACCTTGGTAAGCACTGAGCAACACAAGTGTATCACAGCTCTTAAGTCCTCTTATGATACATATAAACTTATTGGGACCATTTCCTATAGTTATATATAAAAGAACAAATAAAAATAAAAAGCACCAATGAACATATTTAATTATAAAATATCACTGTAGCCCTAGTATATACCAAATATCATGTACATAGTTGTAGGTCTTCAACTACCTTTAATGTCCCTGTAGGATTATGTTATTGTTGATTATAGTCAACCCCACCCAATAGTTTTATATCAAAGACACTATATATCCTTTACCAACTTGTATATTCAATTTTTGCCATCACTGTCCTCGCAGGGTTAAACTGTTATCTCTACTTTACAGGTTAGGAAATTGAAGCACAGAGAGTTTTAGTATTTTGTTAAAGGTCACACAGTTAGTAAGTGGTAGAGCTGGGCGGGAGTTTTCTTATTATTTCAGAGTTCGGCAACCATCAGCACGATCAATTTTAGAATATTCTCATTACCTCAAAAAACAAACTCCAAATACATTAGCAACTAATTCCTATTTACCTTTAACCCTTCAGTCCAAGTTTCTGTATATTTGCCTATCTGAACCTTTCATATAAATAAAATCATACACTACGTTACATCTTTTTGACTAGTTTCTTTCACTTAGCATAATCTCTCTGAGGTCCATCCATGTTAAAGGATATATCCTTACCTCATTTATTTGTGTTGCCAAATAACATTCCATGGTATGTATATAGGACATTTTATTTATCTACGTAACAACTGATGAATACTTAACACTCCATTCTTTCCTCTCTTTCTTAAGGGTATTACCCATATTGTGTTCTGCCTCTCTCCAGACTTTTCAGGTTTCCTCTTCAGTTCTACTAACAGTCCTTTCTCCTGTAATTTCCTCCTGTCTTGGTAGCTGCTTCTCAGAAGACCCAAGTAGTACAGGCAGTGATGTGACAGCAAAGGTGGTAAGATAAGAATCTGGAACTGCCTTACTCATTGACCAGCAGGTAAACAGGATGTCATCCCAAGTGGAATATAGGATACAGATACACCCTAGTACTTGGTAGTGGTTCAAATGCTAGCGGTAACCTGAGAAAATGTCCTGGTACAAGGAAATGCTCTTGTAAGTACAGTGTTTTAGGCATTTAAAGGCTATTCTTCGAGGAACAATGCCTACAAAGACAATGATGTCAGCTGATCTGCTAAGTCATAATGATACCCCACAGAGAGGTAATTAGAAACCGGTAGACCAAACAGTTAAAGACTAAGTGAAGAGCCAGAGAGCCATCTTTCAAAAAGGTCCTAATGTCCTATAGTGAAAGAGCAGATACAGCTGAGCAACAAGTGAAAGTCATGTGCAAGTTAACTTATAGAACTCCAGAGACATCTAAATATTCAGTCTAGGCGGTCTTGTATTCTCAGGTCAGATAGGATATTTGGATGGATGCCCACAGGATGCTGTGTATTCAGACTCCCTTGGAGCCCCCACAGCACTCACTCTTGTCTATAAAGCTAGAACTTCCTCTGTGCTATAAGATGCTGCCACTGTCCGTCCGTGCCCTGTGTGTCCCCCCCCCCCCAAAACAACTGGTACTTTCTCTGAAACCAGTTCCTATCCCCCCTCTCTGGCTGCTCAGCCAGCAACCAGATTTGCATTACAGTTGGAGAAGTTTTGGGACCTACTAAGGAAGGGAAAACAACCAAAATAAGTGCAAGAATCAGTTAGTAGCTACTGGAAAGAGTTATGAAATACCTTCAGCTGAATTTTGAGGATAGTTAATCAAGGGAGTTTTGATATAAAATAGACAAGCCGGTTTATTGATTTGGGGGCATACTCATATCCAGGGGATGAGGCAAACTTGCTGCTAGGATGCAATTAGAGGCCTAGAAAAGTATTGGCTCAAGTAAAATAAAACACCATACTTCCCCTAGCAGATGACAGAGAAGGTGGAAGAAGAACAAAAAGTTTGTTCTTGATACATGGAATGTATCAATACATTCATATTAATACTGGAATGAACATACTCTGTCAAGGCAAAAAAATATATATATATATATATATATAATTTTCCATGGGTGCCCCCAGAAGTCATAAGAAATACCAGATGAGAGGGAGCCAGTATCACTCAGAAGTTCAGTGGAATCTCTCTGCTGTTGCACAGGACAAATGTCACTGAGTTAGGTCACTGACATCCAAGGGGATGATAGGGTTCAAAGTGATAAAAAGCCAGGTTCCAGCGCTTACTTGCAAGAAACTAAGGGGCTGCAGCTACTATAATGACTGGCAAGATCAGGGTTTCGATGAAGAGAGAATAGTGGAGATGGCAGACAGAATATGCCATTCATAGGGCAAAGAGTTGGGGAGCCAATAAAGGCACTGCTTAATATCAATAGCCATAGAGACAAGAATGGAGCAGAAAGCTGAAGGTGATCACACCAACAAAAGTCAGGATCTCTTCCTCTGCTATCAGCCTATTTTCAGACCAAAAGCCTAATGATGATAGAGATAGCCAGATATCTAAGAGGAAGGACTATGACTCAGTGGAGAAATAATATTCCCAGTCATTCCACCAAGAGACTGTTAACAGATTTGAATCAAACAGTAGTCTTAATTGTTGCCACTGTGCTGCATGAGATCTCATAGTGAGAGATTAATAAAACTTTGGGGTGATTTTTGGCTGAAGGACTACTACTAGCCTGATCATAGCTTTCTTAAAACTGTGCTGCCATCAGAGGTTCTAAGCCAACTGTCCTTCCTTCCTGCTTTCCTTCGTAGTGGTCAGACCTGCATCACCATGTGGTATTCTCTAGCCTCTTCTGCTATCCATCCATTTTTTTTTTTAAATTGAAATGTTGGCAGCAAATCTCCTACACTTCCAATGCTGCCTTAACATCTGCTCTTCAGAGAACACTAACAGAGGAGTTTAGCAAATAAGACACAAGCAGAAAATTATAAAGGCATGAGCATTGGGACTGGCTCTTTTGTGGCTTTTGGAACCAGTCACCATATGGAAAAACATGAACTAGCTTCCTGAACAATGAGACATGTGCTCAACCGTATCCACAGTGCCAGGTAACATCTAGTCACACGCCAGACACGTGCAGGAGGTCATCCTAGACCATACAGCCTCAAGTGAACTGTCAGTTACTGCAGAAGCAATAAAGAATCCAGTAGAAATAAGCTAAGTCAGTCCAGACCAGAAGCATTGTCCAGCTGACGGGATCCTGAGAAGTAACTGTTTGCTGTTTTAAGTTACTAAGCTGTAGGGTAGCTTTTTATGCACCAGAAGTTAACTAACACAACATACAAAGAAAATGAATACAAAGAAAATGAATATCAGGTATTAAATACTGCATGTCTGTCATTACTATGAGTCAAAGGACATTATGGGAACATTAGTATCAAATTTTTAACTAGGTTGACTCTCCCCTATCTTACCATCACACCAACTCATTTCCATCATAATCTAATCCTTGCAGTCCTCCAATTAAAATTCATTTTACTTTATGTTTTGTTATATG
Source organism: Uropsilus gracilis (assembly GCA_004024945.1). Classification (NCBI taxonomy): domain Eukaryota; kingdom Metazoa; phylum Chordata; class Mammalia; order Eulipotyphla; family Talpidae; genus Uropsilus; species Uropsilus gracilis. Next base: position 29,991 of record PVHY01002604.1, on the reverse strand, counting down.
TTTGACAATCCCTATATTTCTCTCTAACTTTGTACACCATCCATTCCAAGAATTCTCCCTAGCAATGTTTTTTATTCTTAATATTGCTTGGGGTAACCACTAGTAGCGATTTCTTTTACATTTTCTTTGACACTGAGTAAGACAATACTGTAGCAGAAAAGCATGCTTAGAAACAGCTCAATCTTGGAGGACATGGGAGGGGCGATACAGTTCTGCAGCTTTTCTTTATGAAACTAGATGACAGTTCTTTCTCTGCATTACTGACTTCTTTCATATGGGTCGGTCTCAGATTATGTGAATCCCAAGAACTTCAATGAGTCTTAGAATACAGTATAATATGTTATGCATCACATATTGTGGTGCTTACAAGAGGAAACATAATATAGCTAATGAAACTGAACTTCTGAGCATATTTCAAGGAAACTATATTTCATAGTCAGTTTTCCAAGTTTCTAACTTTTAAAAAAAAGATAATTATGTGCTAGCCATGTTTTCCCCTCCCTTCCTCCCTCTCTTTTTAGGAAACAAAGTAAACACAAAAAATAGTGATATCTGATAAAGGTTTCTGAAAAGGTCACTCATCACAGACTATCATACTACCATAATAAAAATGTTAGAATCCACATTTACAGAGAACCCATTATATACACAACCCTGAGATATACAAATGAACATAAAACATAGGATTTTCTTGGGATGAGTTTCAAGTTGGGCAAGAGAGGAAAAAACATAACACCTCTTACTCTTTCCTAAAACACTCACTACATCAACTATGAGCCAGACATTGCGTGAGATTCAGAGGGTACCAAAATGACTAAGAATTGGCCTCTACCATAATGCGGAAGTTCCTGGAGGGGAGGAGAAAGGGAGAGAATACAAATGAGAGTAATTATGTACAGGGCTGAACTCTCCCACAGAGTTCTCCACACATAGTTCAGGTTCACTGTTGCAACCACTATGGTTTCAGAAAACAGATATGACTTAGCATTTATTTTCAACTGTGTTTGGCAAAGACACAGTCCAGCCTTCATTCATAACTGGAAAATGTTGGTCATCTCAAATCAGGTGACTGCAGTGTGTGACAACCTAGGGCTCTATCTGATGACCAGCTGGAAGCTGCAGCTGCAGAAGAAAGTTCAGCTACTGAGATGTGTGAGTCACAGACAGAACATGATGCCACTGCTCTGGAATCTTCTGGCTCTCTGTGTGCTTGCAACTTGAAATTCAAGGTGTTTACTTTAGTCTATAAAACAAACCCCTTATGGCTAAGGCACAAGTTACCTTCACATTAATCTCCCTTTTTATAAACCCTAGTTAACATGAGTTGGTATACCAGTTAGGCATTCTAAATTTATGTTTCAAAAATCTGGATGCAAAATAAATTTAAAGTTCTACAGAGACCCATGCTTTTGGAACTTCAAGAGGACAAGAAATGAAACTTTGGACTTTGAGACTCTATTAATAATCTTGAGACATGACACAGAATATTTAAAGATGAAGATATTTTCTAATTATACCATCTAAATATCTGGTATGTTTTACTGTTCTAATTTTAAGCAAAGTATAATTTTTGCTGGGGAAGAATGAGATAACTAATACAGAATTTCATATGATATTCTGTAGGTCTCTAACAAAGATAGCACCTAAATCACTAAGAGAAATGATTTAATAAAGTCCTTCCAAAGAGACAGCCCCAAAGCAGGGTTTCCCAGAGGATGTTTTGTGTAAAATCATCATATCCAGAGTTGGGGTGGGTGTGGGGGTCTTTCTCGCCAAGTGAGCCTGGGAAACTAGAGTTTATTTGTATACCATGGCCTTGTCTTGAAGATTCACAATGCACATCAGTATATTAAAAGCCAGTCTTAAATAGCAGTCCTAGAATAAACCAAGCTCATTGATATTTCCAAAACTTGCTTGATTTGGGATCATTCTTTCCAGTTAATACTTAACTAATATGGATAAAGATAACATTCTCTGAACCTTCATTGGGAAAATGCCTATTCATAGCAAATATCAGTGAATTTTTTTCTGGAAGGGGTCTGGTAAAGGTGTTAGGCTTTGAGAACTCTATAATGTCTGGTTTAACTATTCATTTTTGTGGTTGCAGCATGGAAGCAACCATAAGAAATATTCTCAGAATGGAGGAGGCTGTTTACCAATAAAGCTTTATTCACAGTTTACAAAGCAGGTGGCAGGCTAGATATGGCCCATGATTTGCTGACCACTGATCTAGATAAACAAAAATTATAGTGCTTTATTTGTAAAATAGTTGTTATGTGAACTTGAAAGTTCCTTGGCATTCAATGGTTTTAAACTGTCACATTACTAGTAATGATAATAATTATTGTTAACATTATAACAATGACAACAACTGGTACATTTATTGAACAAGTTGCTATTTAGTGCAATAAAATTTATATTTTCTAAGCTCACCCTTAGGAAAAGTTTCCTGAGATGTATGCAATTACCATCTTATGCTGGGAACAAGAAAAACGAGGTACTGTAACTGAAGATAAGTGAGTAGTAAATCATCAAAACAAAAACAATTCTAACTCCAGATTCCTGATTCTAATCCCAGAACCTTAATACACTTCACTAAAAGACTATATATACATGCTGCCCTTTCTCATCAGGCTTCTCTTGGATTTGTGTAGACTACAGCAATGGACCTAAATGAACTGTCTCTCCTTGTATCGCCAAGAAGGTCAGAGGGGCAGAAAGAGGAAAGAACTAGATAGCGTGAAGTAACTTCTAAAAATAATACATTTTTTTATATTTTAAGGATTCCCTCAACCCCACAAAAAACAAAACAAACAAAAAACTATTACAAATTCCATCTAAAGCAGAAGCCACCAGTCTTTCATCCATATAGAGATAGTAAAACTCACAAACCTGTCATTTTTCACATCTCTGTTGTCTTAGTGTGATTTTATTGCACGAGGCATACAATTGAGTATATGCCAGGAGATCAATAGTATCTAAGTGCACAGTGTGTATTAGTCTCTTAATCTTCCCATGGCCTCATACTTTCCAAGGAGGACTAGGGTGTACAGAAAGGTTAAGCTAATCACTCAGGAGCATGTGGCCAAGATCTGAACTCACACAGTCTGCTTCTCAGGCCTGCACTCCTAACCACCACACTCTTAGCACTCTTCTGACCTTTGGCTCCCTCTACTCTGATACCATTTGCACATACAATTACGGTAGTCCTGCACCCTTGCTCTGTCCTTAGGAAACCAGTGGGATCTAAAGGTGAAAAGTGAGTATGTGAGGTAAGAGAGTCAAGTGTGTGATGGTAGGTAAGACAACAGGAGCTTCTAGAAAGAGACAAAACCATTATCTATGGTTAAAACCAACTCCAGATCACTAGATAATCAATCTATCAGCATAAGCTGATTATTCTGCACTCAAGAATTAGCCTGCATGCCCAGAATCTCCAAACCAAGTAATTAAAGCTTGGTAAACAATACAAATTACAATTGGCAATTAGGAAATGCCACTAACTGCTGGCTCTCCTTTGTTGCCCTGGGCAGGACTTTACCTTTATGCATCCATCTTTACTCTTAAGTTTGAAGTAACAGAAGTTGCTCTCTTAGACAGTCCATTTCTTATAAGAAACAGAAATGTGAACACAAGTGCAGCTCTCAATTCAGTTCCTTAATTGAAGAGGAACTTAAAAGCCACTACGCCAACACCGGAAGCACAGTGCCATGGAATGACCTGCCTAGACAGGAGGGAAAGCCCAGCGGTCCCCCCTTTGAAGTCCAGCTGCCTGAGATTCACTGGCAGCCAACCTTCAAAGAGAGCCGATGCTTCCTTCCCTCAGCCTGGCCGCCAAGCTTCCCGGGCAGCTGGGCAGATTTAGCCACTCTCTGCCCAGCTGTCTGTGAACTCTGGCAGCCGGTTCAAGTGAGGGGTAGAGAGGTGGCAGAGAAGGGAGGGTGAGGAAGAGGGAATGGTGGGGGGAGGAGGGTGGCCGGCCCAGTGGCGCCAGGGCATAGAGGATGCTGGGTTTCCTTGGAGTCGACCTTATCAATGTCAGGCAAAAGACCAAGCTTCCAAGGGGAACAAACCCAACACCACTACAAAGCAACTTTTGAACGACCAGAGCAATTTCAAATACACTTTCCTTCAAAAGCTTAAGGGATCTCAAATGCATGGTGACATGGCCTAGCTGCTGCAGCAAACTATAGTTGCTACATAGGGATGTAGGGGCCAAAGCTAAGGTCAAGCACCAAAAATGCACTGTCCTTTACTGATTCTGAATTTCCAGCAGCAGGAGTTTATGCTTCTTGGGGACTTTTGGGGTTGTTTGCTGAGTTTGTTGTGGCAACCTTTCTGTTCTCCTGGCAGCCAATAGCTAAAACCACTTATCTATTTCTGCGCCTGTGCAGCAGATGCTTGGAGAAGACTGACTTACTCAACATAAACATTACCAATGTGTTGTTATGTTATCCTCTGAAACCATATGCTTGGAGTTGAGAATGGTGAGGTTTATCAGCTGCAGGTGCAAAAGGGATGCAGACCAGTTCTGTTAGTAACAAACTTTCCAAGGAGGTCTAATCAAGAGCAAGCTCTTAAATTTGGTGAAGTGGGAGACTATGAACGTGACTAACAAGCGAATGAAAAGGAAGAACTGAAGAGTTATGAATGGAAGAGTAAATCACTAGATACGCATTTCAGACAAGAGTTCTCCAGCAGTTACCTGGAGATGGAGAGGGAGACTGGAAGTCAAGATGAAAATGAACCTAAATTTCATGAAATCTTTTCTCTAGTTTTGTATACTTTGGTTAAGAATTGTATGGATGAGCTTAAGCTGTACACTATGACAATATGAGGGGAAAATCTAAATATAAGCAGGAAAGATATATTAAGTCACTAGCTAAAATAACATCCATTCTCCTTTCAGCTCTTTAGATTTCATTAAAACTATATGACCCATCAGTCATCATAAGCTATCAAAGATGAGGAAGAAAATGTTTTTTAAAAAACCTTGCTAATACTGAGCCTAAAGAAGTAGTAACAAGAAATACTTGCTCATTCTATGAACATTTATGAAGTCCTTGCTATGTGCAAGGCATTAATGCCAGTGTTGCAAGGGAGAAAAGAATTAATAAAATAGTTTCTTACTCTCAAGGAATCTGTCTAGAAAGGGGGGCAAACATAAAAACAAATATTTGTAATGCATTCTGAAAAAAATATGTCATTATCTACAAACTATATTGTAAAACCACAAAATAATGTCAATTCTACCATGGAGGTATAGTAGATTGGGAGGAGTGGCAAGGGAAATCAGTTAAAACCAGGGGATGCTTGACTGAGGTCTGTGAAGGCAATCACTAGGAAAACCAGGAAGTTACTCTTCCAGAGGACTTAAAATATTAAAGTCTCAAAAGAGTGAACTTATATGATGCTTTTGGAACTACAGGTGGAACTCAAGAACAGATCAGTAGCACATAAGACTGGGGAGTTGGAGATCAAATCACTAACAGTCCTAGATGCCATTTTATGGATTTAGAGTTTATGTACTATAGCAATATTGAGCTACCAAGGGTATTTAGTAAAAGGCGAAAGATTTATACGATCTGAAGAGAAACCAGAGTATACCAAGGGTATTTAGGAGAGAGGTAATATGATCAAATCTGTATTTTAAAACATCTACCCTGTAGCAGTGAGAAATGAAAAGGAGAAGATTAAGGGGAGGGAGTTAAGATTACCTGCTGTGAAATTGGCCCAGCCACTATGGAAAGCTGTGTGGAGGACCTTCAAACTACTGAAAATGGAACTACCATTTGATCCAGCAATCCCACTTCTGGGAATCTACTCAAAGGATAAAAAAACACTAATTCAAAAGGACACTGTACTCAGATGTTTACAGCAGCACGATTTATGATATCAGGATATGGAAACAGCCCAAATGAGCCAAAACAGATGAATGGATCAGAAATTGTGATGTATGCCCACAATGGAATACTATTCCACAATCAAAAAAGACAAATTTGAGGCATGTGTAATAACATGGATGGACCTAGAAACAATTATGCTAGCAGAAATAAGCCAGAAAGAAAAAGAGAAATATTGGATGATCTCACCTATATGAGGGATACAGGGAAAAGAAATAAACAAAAGGATAAATAAAATTTAAAACTGCCAGCAGTACTGAAGCACAGAGTAAGAGAGGGGGAAGGTGGTAAAATTGGGGGAGGAAGGGGCACAAGAGATTAAAATGATGGTCCACGGTTGACAAAGTAGTGAGAGAACCTTGGGTAGATAACATATATATATATATATATATATATATATATATATATATATATACACACACACACACACACACACACACACACATATATATGGAAACAATTTTTTAAAAATACCTATTGTGACCCAGGGGAGAGCAGGTGAGGACTTCAGGTCAGACAGTGAAGGAGTATATCTGAAAACAACTTAAGATGCTGTTGTGACTTTGGTATGAGTAACTACTGTGACTGGGAAGTAGACACAGCAAATGGAGTCTACTCTGGGTATAAATCTGGCAATAAAGGAAAAGCTAGAGAAGCTTTTGTTATCTGAGATAGATAAAAAGCAGAGACTTGAGCATATTTTTTAGGAGCCAACAGGGATAGAAAGGATAAAAATGCAGGAAAGGGAGTAACTGATATAATTAGGTCTCAGAGAAAGCAGGAATGACACCATCAAGCACACAGGTGGAAGGATTAGTGAGAAGCCAAAAAAGATCTCTCCCTCAGAGACAGCAAGGAAGGAGACTGAGAAACCAAGGAGGTTCAAACACAGAGATACATTTAGCCACAGGAAGGAACAAATATTGTCCGTGGTTTTCCATGTAATGGTGGGGAAGCAACTGAGTACGGAGTGCATGGTTGCACAAGGGGCCAAAGGAAAGCTGAAACACCCTATGAGATGAAATGACAGAGTTAACTGGACAGGTAAAAGGGTGGGATTACCAAAGGCATGGGTGGAGGGCAAAGAAGAAAATCTATGTCTCAACTGCAATAGTACTAACATGCAAATAGCAGGTTTTACCAAGCTGAATTTAGAACCAGCGTGAAAAAGCAAAGACACCATTCTATGGGATTACAGAAAGTAAAGCACAGTTTAAAATCTGGGCAAAACGTATACTGCAGAAGTCAAATGACCTTTTTTGCCTTTTCTCTGAGATTATGTCCCAGAGTAAAGTCGTTAAATGTGTGTTTTTGTCCCTGAAGCTGAGGCTAGTTTAATGTAATTTAGCAGCTTAATTACAAATATTCTTCAAATATACACTTGTTAAATTCTCTTCATAATAAAATGATAGTATTCATATACAGTTGATTAACCCTGCACATAGCAGTAATTTATTTCAAAAAACCAGGAGGTACAATTTCATTCACTTAAGACATTAACTTTCAGCACAAGCTTATTGGCTGCATCTAGGTACTGGGACAATGCCATAGTTGTTGGAACTGATGCCAAAACACAATCCCTGCCTTCAAGAAAAGTACACTTGAATTTAATGTGCTTTTAATAATTTTTTCCCTTACTGAAACACTGTATATTTCCATGCTCAAAAAAATATTATATTTCCTGTTTATTACATTTGTAGGCAATCCTGGTGATGGGACTCTTTCAATTAAAGCCACAAGAATGAACACCAAGTCATAGTATTCAGAGGAAAACTTTTTAAAAGTATTTTCATTTGCTTTTTAATTGGAAGGAAAAGAAAGATGGAAGAATGATAGCAGTATAGTTATAACAATCTGTAGGCCTCAAAGAAATAGGGATTTCCAGATGCTCCTAAAATACTAAAATATCTAACACCCCTTTTTTTTCATACTGCAATAATAGGCTGATAGAGGATAAATGATCTTAAGGTAATAAGACAGGAGAAATTGTAATAAGTTAAAGAAAATATAACTACTTATCTGTCTGATATCATTAAATATAAGCATAGGGATGATGCATTGAAACCACAGTAACAAGGCCGGTAGTTTCTGCCTTTGGGTTCACCAAGATGGTTCAAAAATAGACACAAATCAATTTTTCTTAGGAATTCAAAGTTAAACTCTAACAACTCTTGTATATATTTTGAATTTATCTTTGAAAGTATTTGCTTTCTACAAAATTATGCCATATATACAAGCTCATAATAGTCCCTCAAACTTTCCTTTCCCCTGAATTTTAAAGGAAAAATATTTGAAATTCTATTACTTAATGTCAAGTTCTGATAGATTATTCACAATTGCATTTGCTCCTAAGAACCTTTAACACTAGATAGAGTAGCAGTCACAGGCAATGAATTTTGATTGGCTACTGTTTTGACATAAAGCAAAAGGAATCTACACTAATGGAGAGCAGGGGACCCCCCCCAATATCCTGACCCTGTCCCTTTTAGACAAAGGTCAGATTACACAGAGAAAGATGAGAACATCTTACCTAGAGACACAAAGCAGAATTTGCTTGCCATGCAGGTAAGGAGCAGGAAACTGTGTTCTAGACTTATGATGTCAACCACAGATGCCACTAGCCAAAGTTAACTATTGAAATCATGAACTATGGCTACTTGGGTTAAGGAAGTATATTTTAAATTTAATTTTAATTAATTAATATTTAAATGGCCACACACACTGGACATGCCATTGGTCTAAATGCTCTTAAAAAAAAGTTATATTCATAAAAAAGCAAGACTCAATTATATGTATCTCAAAGAAATCCATTTTAGCTTACCTTAAAAGTAAATGAAAAAAAAGACATACCAGGAAAATACAAATTTAAAGAAAAGTACAGTAAGTCTGTTACTATCAAGTAAAGTAATATTCCAAAGAACAAGAACTATCACAAGATTGAAGGGGTAAATTCAGAAAAGAAAATTCTGAAAAGACTGAAAGTAAAAACAGATATATTCACAGTATGTTGATAATTGGTAAAATTAGTAGACATAAAGTATTGTCAACTAATTGACCTAGTTGAACATTGTTTTCTAAAATAACAGAACACAAGTTCTTTTCAAATATTAACATACAACACATAGTAAATTAGATTATATATTGATATTCTGGATAAAACAAACCACTATACATTTTAAAGTGTTGAAATTCTACAAAGTATATTCTTAGGCCACAATGGAATTAATGTAGAAATCAATAATACAGAATGATTGAAAACAAAAATACTTGGAAAATATTATGTCACATATTTTCAAATAATTCAAGATCCAAAGAAATCAGAAGGGAAAATCAGAAAATATTTTAAATTTACTGCAAATGTAAACACAAAACATCAGTAGGTCACAAGCAGCAAAGAAGTACTAATAATTTGCTTTCTGACTACAGAAGCATCTACTTAAACTATAAATAGGTCACTAAAGAATTAGAACATATTTTTCCCCTCAAGAAACTGAAACAGTAATAGGCTGTTTTTAAATCCTCTTCTAAGAAATGACTAACTGGACAATGATGGAGTGGAACACATCTTTAAGAGTTCTCCTACTGATGGACAGATTCTTAGAAAGATACAACTCTCCAAAATTGAACAAGGAAGATATAGAGAACTTAAACTAATCACAAGTAGCAAAATTGAAGCAGTGATCAAAACTCTGCCTAAAAACAAGAGCCCAGGACCTGATGGCTTTACAAATGACATCTACCAGACATTCAAAGATGAAATAATGCCTGCACTACTAAAGCTTTTCCAAAAAATTGAGAAAGAAGGAAAACTGCCAAACACATTCTATGAAGCAAACATCACACTCATCCCCAAACCAAATAAGGACAGCACCAAGAAAGAAAACTATAGATCAATTTCCCTAATGAACATGGATGCAAAAATTCTAAACAAAATCCTGGCAAATTGAATCCAACGATGCATAATAAGCATTATTTACCATGACCAAGTGGGATTTATCCCAGGGGCACAAGGATGGTTCAACATCCGGAAACCAATTAACATAATATACTACATCAACAAAGAGAAAAACAAAAACCACATAATCATATCAATAGACACAGAGAAAGCATTCAACAAAGTCCAGCATCCATTCATGGTAAAAGACCTTGAAAAATTGGGGATTAAAGGAACTTACCTCAAAATAATAAAAGCCATCTATGACAAGCCTACGGCAAACATCATCCTAAATGGGAAAAAACTAAAATCATTTCAATTAAGATCTGGAACTAAGCAAGGATGCCCACTCTCCCAACTACTCTTTAACATTGTACTGGGAGTTCTAGCTAGGGCAATAAGGCAAGAGAATAACATAAAAGGGATACAAATAGGTAAAGAGGAACTGAAGCTACCATTATATGCTGATGACATGATTCTCTATATAATATTAAAAAAAACCCACAGAAAAATTGCTTGAAATAATAAACCAGTTCAGTAAGGTAGCTGGATACAAAATCAACACACAGAAGTCAGCAGCATATGTGAAAGAACTATACAAAGAAAACTTTAGAACGCTGTTAAAAGAGATAGAAGACATAAGGAAATGGAAAGACATTCCCTGCTCATGGATTGGAAGAATTAATATCAGCAAAATGGCCATCCTACCAAAAGCAATCTACAGATTCAATGCAATCCCGATAAAAATCTCAATGACATTTTTTAAAGAGATAGAACAAAAATTACTGAAATTCATACGGAATAACAAAAGACCTTGAATATCAAAAAGCCTCCTGACCAGAAAAAAAGAATATGGAGGTATTACAATTCCAAACTTCAAACTATACTACAAAGCCATAATAATTAAAACAGCTTGGTACTAATACAAAAATAGACAATCTGACCAATGGAAGAGAATTGAGTGCCCAGAAATAAAACCACACATATACAGTCCACTAATCTTTGACAAAGGAGTGAAAAACTTATATTGGAACAAAGAGAGCCTCTTCAATAAATGGTGCTGGGAAAATTGGATTAAGACAGGCAAAAAAAAATGTGAACCAAGACAACTCCCTCACACCATGTACAAAAATCAATTCAAAATGGATAGAAGACTTAGATGTCAGACCTGAAACTATAACATACACAGAGGAAAACTTGGGCAAAACCCTCCATGAATTACAATTCAGAAATCCCTTTCTGGACACATCTACAGAGGGCAAAAAAAAAAAAAAAAAAAAAAAAAAAAAAAAAAAAAAAAAAAAAAAAAAAAAAAAAAAAAAAAAAAAAAAAAAAAAAAAAAAAAAAAGAAGGAAAACTAAACAGATGGGACTGCATCAAACTAAAAAGCTTCTGTACAGCAAAAGAGACAACAGAAAAAGCTAAAAGATGCCCAACCGAATGGGAAAAAATCTCCTTTGCCCTCCACAAGAGTGACAAGGGTTTAATAATAAAGATCCACAAGAAACTCACACAACTAAACAAAAGCAAAACAAGAAGCCCAATCAAAAAATGGAGAGAAAAAGACACTTCTCCAAAGAGGAAATACAAATGGCCAACAGGCACATGAAAAACTGCTCAACATCACTAGCAATAAGAGAAATGCAAATCAAAACTACAATGAGATACCACCGTACACCACTAAGAATGGCCCACATACAAAGAACGGGCAACAACTAGTGCTGGCGAGGATGTGGAGAGAAAGGAACACTCTTCCACTGCTGGTGGGAAAGTAAATTGGTCTAACCACTATGGAAAGCTGTGTGGAGGACCTTCAACTTAATGAAAATGGAACTATCATTTGACCCAGCAATTGCTCTCTTGAGAATCTACCCAAAAGAGACCTCAATGTGGATCACCTCAAAGGGACACCTGTGCTCGGATGTTTATTACAGCACTATTTATAATTGCAAGAACTTGGAAGCAATCTAAATGCCCCAAAACAGATGACTGGATGAAAAATATGTGGTATATATACACAATGGAATATTACTCATCAATTAAAAATGACAAATTTGATGATTTTATGATAACATGGATGTACTTAGAAGAAATCATATTAGCAGAAACAAGTCAAAAAGAAAAAAACAGAAACCAAATGGTTTCAACTAATATATGGAATATAAGGGAAAAATAAAAGCCATGAGGAAAAGTCAAAACAAGCTAACCACCAAACTGAAGCACACACCTGAGGCAGGGAGGAAAGCCGGGGGGGGGGGGGGGGGGGGGGGGGGGGGGGGGGGGGGGGGAATGGTGGGGAGAGGTGAATCTGTGGGATTACAAAGATGTGAAATTTATATATATATATAAATAAAATTTTTTAAAAAGTTCAACTGATAGAAAAGACAATCATTATTAAAGAGAATCTTCTAGAACAGATATTAGGAATCAATCTAAATACTAACTCTAGTCTCCTTCTTGGTCTCTCCCTTTAAACAGTCTTTCAGCAGAATATGGGAAGACCAACATTGCAGTAAAATTTCAAATATTTAATTGTCTTAGAACAAACAAAACCCTGACTGAGGAGGGCAAGTTTCCGTCCACTGCCCTTGTTTAGAGCTGGACTTTTTACTAATTGTGGATTTCTGTCTTATTCATTAACTCATTAATTCATCCATTCTCTAAATACTTATGGAGCTACTTAAGGGAAGTCACAGTGAAGTGTGGGAGGAGAGCTCCACAGGCTCACACACAGACAGCTAGAGAAGAGGAAGTGACTAATTCCGCTTAGGGTGTAGGAATGCTTTAACAGAAGTAATGACATGTAAGGAGGGTTTTGAAGGATAACTAAGAGGTCACCAGGCAAGAAAAAAGGGGCAAAAAAATGCAATAAAAAAAAAACCAAAAAAATCTTAATAAAAACAATATTTGGGGGGGAAAGGGCAAAATATTCTAGGTAGAAGTAACATTATTTTCCAAGGTAAGGAATGGAAAAGGACATAAAAGTTTAGAGATAAGAACAATTATTTGTTGAATAGCCTAATAGTCAGGCTGTCCCTTCTCACTAAGATGCAGGGTTAGAGAGTTAATTATATTCTGACTTTGACTGAAAAGACAACTTCTGTGGATACATAAATTTTAACTATCATCTAAAATATCTTCCTTTTATTTTATGGAAAAATACAAAGATAAGTAGCTAAATATTTTTCATTTTCACTATAAAATAAAGTCTGGAAGCATTCATTTCTAATAATGGTTTTATAAATATATAAATTTACATATAAATTTTATACATATATGTATGAATTTTATAATTTTATAATCTAATTCATTTTTATAATTTTAGAAACTACTATCAGCATTTAATTAAAAACAAGGGGCCCAAACAACATGTTAACCAGTTTGGGCTTTCTGTCATTTTCTACATGATTTTTTATTTTTATAAATAAAATGTAAACCAACATTCTTTAATCAATCAGTGGGTAACCCTCATCAAAAACTCACTGGCAAAAGGTAGAGCTTTCCGGGGCCCACCCTGACTTCCTGAATGGGAGCTGCTGGGAACAGGGGATGAACAGAGCCGCCATAAGGATTTTTTAAAGGACTGACTACAAGCTCTTTCTTTTTGGCTAACTTCAGATTGCTCGGTGGTCTCCACTCAGTTGACACTATCTGCGGCAGGACAATGTCCAACCATATGCCAGTCAATAAATTTTCTTCTCTCTCTTAGCTCTTCCTTTTCTCACTCATATATAAATAAACCCTTTTCCTTAATTCTCTCTGTGTATTTGTTTTTGGGTGTGTCTTCTGCTCTTAGGTTCAAGAATGAGGGACTTACAAATCAGGTCATCCCTTTTTCCCATTACACAAACAAACTAATTGCATAATGACAATGAAGAATCAGTATGTGATATGACTAAGGGTGTAGGCTAGAGTTTGTGAAAAATATGTGTGTCAGAGTGAAAAAAATGGCAGTACGTTATAAAGTAAATAAAACAACATGTTACCATTTTAACTTTAGATTTAAAGATGTTATGGTTTTTGAGAAAGACAGACCAGACACTTGCTATTGTTGCATAAACACTCAAGTGACTCTTTAATGCATATCATCAAGCAATTACTAAACTTCTAATGTAAATGAGGCATGGTACTAGGCCCCTCAGGAAGCAAGTTAACAACAGGATCCCTGACCTTCAAGATCTCCAAATCTCACAAAGAAGACAAAAAACAAAGAATCAAATCATGGTTGTAAGTATAATAATTACCATAAAATAGCATTTATTAAGTACTCATTATGTTCAATGATCAGGAGGTCACTCTCCCTCTCTGCCTGCCCTGTCGTAAAATTTGATTTGATTTAAAAGTTTTATTTAATTGTAATAAACCTGAATATAGGATTATGCAGGTTTATCATTGATAATTAATACTGTTTAGTTTTGTGTCATTTCTAAATAATTTCCAAAGATCATTTCAAAATAAGTAATTTCTAAAGATCATAATTCAAGTCATTCAGAATCCACTGACAATGATATTAAAAAATAATATATTTTTAAAGTAAAATTCAGTAGAATAAGATGCAAAATTCAGAAGGATCAGTGCAATTTAGGAGAGATAAAAGTTGAAAAGCAGAGAAAATTCTAGCTCCAAATTACCATTTCTATAATAAAATCTTCACGTTTGGATAATCAAGTTATTTTTTCCTTTCATAAACTATAGCTTGCTTTAATTCAAAGCTCCATAATTAACAAAGAAATAGGAAATGCTTGACTTTACAGCATTGTTTCAGTCGAAGTCAAAGAAATATCCCAACCACTATTTTTGACATAAATTCCAGGAGAGTACTGAGCATGTTTGTTAATGTTTTATTTTATAATGACATTTAAAACAACTTAACTTTCAACAGATTACCACTAAAACAATGATTCTCTTTTCTCTGGAAAATATTATTCTTATTAGAACGCACACAAGCACAAGTCAATATTGGGGTTAACCACAGTGTGAGCCCGTGGAACCATGGACTCAAGCTTCAGCTTCCCAGGTAGCTTCAGCTTCCCAGGTAGCTGGGATTACAGGTGCGCACCATCAAGACCAGTTATTTTTTGGGAACTAGGTCTCACTACGTTGCCCCAGCGGGACTCGAACCGCGATCTCTGGTCCCCATTGCGGCTTCCTAGGCTGCTGCTTACAGGCATGTCCCACCGTGCCCAGCCTACCACAGTGTTTCTAAATTATGGTATAACACTTCACAGTGCAGTAACTTCATACATTTATAGGAAAACTGAAAGAAATTCAATATTCCTGAATATGTGGTCATTAAGAATAGAACCCAAGGGGTTTCACACTATGAAGAAATTACCACAATCTTAGTCAAGCAAGTAAATGAAAATAAAATATTGAAGGACAGTATTTATTATTATGTATAACCTCTCAAAATAAACATTTCATCTGATTATTCTATATTTTTACTTATGAACCAACTTAATAGGAATATAGGGGTTCTTGCTAGGGAAGAAATTAGAAAATTAATTTGTTTCCATAAAAGAACTATTTCCTATTTTTTAAAGTCCTATCCCACACACATTTTAGGGGTCAGTATTTGCTTAGTGTCTCCAGTTTCTCCAAGTTGGATACTCAAAGGTGAAATATAACTTCTTTTCATAAGAAAAGTGTTGACAGCATTTCATGTTACACAGCCAATATACAGACATTTGATTATTGCTGATATACCACATGTGTAAACCAGGAAAAATGTCCAAATGAGTTCAAGTGTCACAGACACAACACAGACTAAAAGACATGGAATGTACTCTACTGATCATCAATGTCTTTAAATTTCAGTTGCTCCTAAATTCACATTAACATGGGGCACAGTTTAGCAAGGTTGGAACTATCACAGGCAGTGAATGACATTTATGGACGGTTTTGAAGGATAACTATCAAAATGTAGAGCTGTTTTTCCTTTATAACATATAAGCTACCTTGTAAGGCAAGTATCAATTCTGGTTTGAGATATCATGAGAAATTTTACAAGATTCAAACAGGGTAGTCTTTTGTTGGGTGTAACTAGTTATATGTGAGATCATGAAATCATACAATGCAAAAGATGCTGCTGGAAAAGTACCCACTTTTTTACCATTTTTTACTATTTTATTACCTTTTCTGAAAAGATTTAGTAACAACCACCCAGAAACAAAGCCCTAGCCTTTCCACAAGAATCATATGAAAGAAAATCATTCTTATTTTGCCTTTTAATTTAGGTAGATTATGATACTTCTTAATTTCTAAAAAATTAATTCCCAAAATAATTTTGGAGGAAGAAAATCATAAAAAATTGAAGGTTAACAATATTTTTGAAAATCTTTTTCCTGAAGAACAATGTTTTACCTCTAAATCTGATTCTATATTTGGTAAAGTTAATAGCTGTCATTAGAAGTTCAAAACACTGAGTCTACTAATTAATTTGCAAATCAGATTTTATTCTCCTTAGGAAAACACAGCATTTACTACAGTTCCTGAAAAATAAAACAAAACCATGCATATTTATTATTCTGGTAAGTCTGAATTGTTTTTACACTTTGATCTGGATCATAATCTTATGAAGATGCTGCAGAATATTAAAATATTAAAATAATAATTAGTTGGCATACAGATGCTGGGTCATTTTCTCTATTTAGATAGTCTCTATGAACATCTGATGAAATTAAATAGAAACTGGCAGTAAGAAACTGATGACACAAAAACATCCAAGGATATATTTGCATTTTTCTGTGTGTTTGCTTTTACCCTATGCCACTCTTCCTTTTCCTCTGTATTTCTCAGATAAGCAGGACAAAGTCTTTTCCCTTTTTGTAAGTAAAAAGTGCATGTTCACAGTGCATTCCTAGGCATAGTGCCTCCAAGCAGGTGATTCTAATTATACTTCCCCACATTCTGGCTGTCATGAGAACCTGTTATGTGTTATGTGTCTTACTTACATGGAAAGTTTCATGCTGGAAACATCTTCTTTTAGACCATCTTATGCGGTAATATTGCAAGGAGGTCAATTAAGAGGACTAAAACATGATATAAATCATCACCAGTAAGTTGATCTTGAAATAAATATTTGTGAACTTTACATATCTGTAAGGAGTTCATGCAAATAAAGCATAAAGTACTCTATGTAAATAGGTATCACATTTTTATCAATCATAAAGTCCCGAAAAGGTATGTTTCAATTGAGCATTTTATTGAAAGTTACTAATATTTAAAGTTTGTTTACTTACACCACTACCCACCAACCTTCTCTGACCAAGTCTTTCTAAAATAGCTGATATCTAAAATAGTTTATGCTATGATAAAACAAGAAAAATCAGTTTGCAAAAATAATGTTTTTCGGTAATCAACACCTATAGCTAAGAAGTGTGTCTGATATTTATATCTACTAGAACTAGGCAGCATAGGGCTGACAGATCTGGAAGAGTACTTCCAAATACAAGAAAGTATGCTGTGAATCAGAGAAATAAAAGAAAAAGGTTGAAGGTCATGTTCTCCAGTGGTTTGTGGTGGTGGTACAGCTGAGAGAAAATAGTTCAAAAGACCCACAGCAATTTTGTCGTAATGAATAGAGTATTGGGAAATAAGTGAATTGCCAATTATGCTAACTCAGTGAAGGAGGCTATGTTTAGGCTCCAGCCTACAAACACTCTGGCTGGACTGTCATCTGGTTAATGAAAGGTAACCTTATAGAGAAGTTTAAAGACTACCCTATGCCCCAACTGTATTCAAGAGAGCCTGAACTTCTGTACTTTTAATTTGCTTGATATTTCTAACTTAAATCACTGATTGAAGAAAAGTTCTAAGTCTTCAAGGGGACAGAAAAGTGCAAATTTGTCTGTCTACTTTTAATAACTGGTGATTTTCAATCCATACCAAGATTTTCAAAAGGTAACTTAAAATTTACTAAAGTTAAGAGTAAATGCAGCTTTAAGATCAAAAGGTAAGCTAATATAGAGAGCAAGTATCTGTTCAGAGCCTAAACCCAACATGTGACCTACTTTTAAGACTTTATAGCCTGGAGGAGAAAGTCTTTAGATCTAAATGTCAGCATGTTCTTTTAAAATCATTATTGTGATTATTTTTAACTCCATCATTCTCTCAATGAAAAAAAAAATACAATATAGTCTATTTATCAAACAGGCTAACACATCAGACAGGCTAAGATACTAGGATCGAAGAATTATCATGAAAATACAAAATAATTCAACACTGAGAGTTACTATCAGGAATGTTAATACTCATATCTGAAACAGCATTAACAATTAAAATGAGTCATTTTTCAATGACAAAAAGAAATAGGTACTTAAAACGTGTTTAAAATTGTTTTCTCTAATATATGAAGACAAATGAGTAAAATGTGCTTGTTTTTCAAGGGTATGGTATTATAATCATAACTTACTGTAAGCATTTTATAAATACAAAGCTTACTGTAGATTTCAGAGTCAGGAAAGAACCACTGGCACATGTATATGTGCATGCAAACACAAAGGAAACTATGATATAGTGGTTCAAACCAGTGCCTTTGGAGCCAAACACTGGCATTTCTTTAATATTACTGACTGTGTGAATAAGCAAGTTCTTTAACACCTTGTTTCCTCATCTATAGACTGAGAAAAGCAATGTCAATCTCAGTGAGTTATGGTGCGATGAATGAGATGAAACAAAAAATGGAAAGTTGTTCAAATATACTTCTGGTACCCAGAAAGTGAGTGACATATAATGGTCATTATTCTGTTTGATCTGACAAAGGTTATTAGAAAGTTGATATTGAGAAATTGTGGCAATATTATTAATTCTCTGAATATGCTAACCAGAAGTCAAGAATGTATTTCAAATCAAAGGAGCAAACCACTTCATCATCACCATCAAAGAGTGTTACAGAATGCAAGCCAAAAGAGTCACTGCCCTCAAGGGGCTTATAACCCAAAACAGATGACACTCACATCAACTAACATGTAAAAGGCCAGAGCCACTGACAGAACTGTACAACAAACTCAGACCAGAAAGAGCTTAAAAACCAGGAAAGTGAAGAGTGAGACTTACAATATTCATATATAAATATGGTTCATAGACAAATTTCCTAGGTCCACAATGAGATAAGAAAAATACTTAAAAGTATTTTTCAATGTCCTTTTGCTTCATTAGCAGCCAATGAACACTCTGGCCTTTCTTCTAATAGACTGCTAACTGAATACAATAAAACTTTCAGGAAAGTTTTGAAGAGTCTTCAGAGATGGATAATGATGTCCATATCCACTGGGGGAAAAAAATCACAGTCATATTATAATGATTAAAATTTCTTCACAGGGTCTTAATCACATGATCAGAAAGTGTGAAGTTTTAGAGAAAAATTTTCAAGTTTATTTCCATCATACTGCTATGATAATTCTTTAAGAGAAATTTATTCCAATAGGCAACAAGGGAAAGAATTTCAAAGGCTCAACACAATGACGCTGTTGTTCATTATTTAAATGAATACTCTCTCTGGGGCTGTTTTTATGTTCTTCATTTTTCCGAATGTTCTAACTTACTCATCCCTTGGGCAGTCAGTGAATGGTTTAATTTTGTTCATCTGACTCATAAAATTCTATATGTTAGGTATACTTTCAAGTGCTATGTATATTTTGCTAGAACTATTTAAAGATAACTAAGGGAAGCTAATATTTTAGTTTTGTTCTTGAAAATAACAAATTCATTTCCTTCTGAGTTTTGGTGTGTTGGTTACCACTTTCCTGTAAGCTAAAAACTCAAAAGCTGTAGAGATTCCTACATCTGACAAGCACAGATTAAATTCAGTACCATATTTATTCACAAAATTGACTCCCAGATCTTAGCATCATGTGGGAACTTTTTCTATAAATCATATACCAGAGAGGTTCACCAAGAGAAAGTTACTATGGGCATAAAGAGGATTTAAGGACTTGACATATTAAAATCAATTGGGAAAACAAACATAAATAAACCTCTGGACATCAAAGTAACAATAATAGTTAACACTTAAACAGCTTAATACCTGAGAAACACTGCTCTTAGAATAAAGACACACACTCACTTAGTCCTCTCAACAAGCCCTGGGGGTAGATGCAGTTATTGTCCCTAGTTTATAAGCAAGGAAACTGTCATTCAGATAAGTGGCAGAGCTTGGATTTAAATCCTGACCTATCATCTCCAGAATCTACACTATTAATCATTACCCTACAATGACTCTCAAACTCAACTAACTAGTTCAATATAACACATATAAAAGGCACATTAAACCTTGAAGGGCTGACAAATTTACATGCCTCAAAACAACTCTTGTAAGCATCAGTTTATTTTAATTTTCAAATATGATCAGAAAGATGGAGTCAATTGAAAGTTCCAAACAGCTCTGGAGACATTAGTCACAGGAAAAGATTATTCAATCCATTAAAATCATACAATGAAGGGCTGCATCTTACTCCTGATATATTGACTAAAATCTAAACATTACTAGGTCTACACATTAGTGTTGGAGTTCTCAAGTATAGCAAAAGATAACATTTACTGAAAGGATAGAAAGTGTAACCTAAAATTACTGGGGAAGCTATAAAAACCAGGCTCAGAAAATGGAGAAAGTAGGTTTAGCACAGTCAGGTACTCAGCCAGATTTAGGACCCAGAAAAAGTCTGCAGGACACCATTGCTGTTATTTGGAAAATACAGAATATGTAGTTTTTTAAAAATATCTAAAAATATTCTTCTACAAAATAAAATAGAACCACTTGATCCAAGTCCATCTTTGTAAATGGGGAATCCCATACAAACATGTAATCACTATCAAACTAAAACACAAAACAACACACATACACACACACACACACACACAAAACCACTACAAGTTTCAGGGTTATACAAGAGAACCACTTTCTAAAGACATAAATTTAGGAAAACTGCAGAATTTTTTTATTTGGGGCTTATCAGATCTAATAAAACCATTCTTAATATATCAATATAAAAATACTATCATATATTCTGCCATAACTTCAAGCCAGTATGTAAGCGAAATGTCTAAAATATCTTTCCCCCTTTGAGATATACATTTTATGTGTGGGAAAACATTATAGCTCCATGCAAGTATCTTTAGTATCTCCATATGTTTTAACTCATAACATTTGGAAAGTTTGCTATTACTAAATGGTTTATAGGCAAATCTTCCTAGGTTTAAAAATAAAATAGCAAAATGTCATCAGGCTACTAGATCTCATCAATGACAAAGAATTCAATTTAAGTTATGACCATTTTAACTTAGCAAAATGTCTTAAGTTTATGGTATTTCTATAATCTTGACTATCTCAATAATAAAAGAGAGCATAAATTTAGCATAGAATAAATTATTTCCTTCAATGCATATGGATGCCACAAATTATTTTCACCAAGAGAAACAGATATAAAATTTAGAAGCACTTTTAATGCAGTCAATTTGATGATAGTACTTGGAAATACAGCTAAGATAGAAAGGCTATGGTAGTAACTCCTTGCCTAACTGACTCTAAATTTCTTTATTTTCTTCAACTTGTAATAGAAGTGACCAGGAATTCCCCTCACTCTCTATCCCTACCCTGCTTTTAGATTCCAGTCCTTACCAAGTTCCTCCGGTCCTCTTCAGGCACAGAAGAGCTGCAGAAATCAGCTCTTTTCTATCTCAGTCAGATTCTCTTTCAGACAGCTTTGTCCTTGATGATAGAGATATCCTGAGAATAAGATTCGCAGTCTCTCCCTTGGTAATGGTCCCTTCAGCTGGAGTCAGTGAATGGGATCCTACTCTGAGAAGCTTTACAGATTGTGGTTAGTACAGACTCAAATTGATCAAGTTCAGTTAACTCAGAACACTTCCCTTGTAGATTTGGATGAGTGAATACACTGGGAGTATTTAGAAAAAATCTTGGTACACAGGAGAAGGACACTGTTAGCTCCTAATGTAACTATTATTACGGTTACTGCTCTTGCTGCAAGCACCACAATAACTAATGTTGAGGCAGGCAGCAGTGAAAAGAAGGTGAATTCTCCAGCCAAGTTCTGTAAGTCATATGAGAGCAAAACTATTCCTGGGTACTTTTCACAAAGGCTATCTCATTTGATTTTCATAACCAGGTGGAAATAAAGTTTATTAATCCGATGAAGAGAATAAACTTTGAAAAGCAAAATTGTCTTTATATGATACCATGGCTACCTCTGGGGGAACTTAAAGGAGAGCACAAAAAGATGAACTCCACTAGGCTAAACCAGAATACTCATACAATAGCTAATAGTAAACACTGTCTCTACAAAAAGTACACAAGTTCCAAACAATTTAAAATAGTGAACTTTTAAAATATAATCCACTTGTCTGACTTATTTTCTTTTAGAATATAATCTACTTGTCTGACGTATTTTCTAAGTATTAGTTGTACATAAATTGACTTTTATAACAAAAATTTATATTATTTTTGAGCAATGTCTTTTCTTTAAAATTCCCAAAGCATCTAGCCCACTCTTTGGTAAATACTTGATTTTATATGATGAAAGATCATGAACACTGCAATTACTATTTTTAGAAGAATGCACTCTGAATTCCAGTGATTCAGTTATAGAAGATTCTCAGAGTATGAAGTAAAGATGGGGGTGGGGTGGAGTTGGATGAATTCAGCTATAAAAGACAAAGTGTAGGTGGTACAAGAAAGAACATTAAATAGCAGTGAATTTCATAGTGAGAAAGTTATACTTTTAATATTTCTTTAACAGTCCCTAGTATTATTTTAACAAAGAAAAGATTCAGACACAAAGCCTTGGCAGACGATAGTATCTAGCTAGTATTTATAATTGTTTTATTTTTAACACAATTTAAAAAAATGCTATGTTCTATTTACAACGTTGGCTTTTTATTTATGGTAGTCATTCTTTTCCTCTCAGAAGAGGTGAACGGGGAGTGGTTATTTAATAGGTACCAGGTGCTTTTATGTGGTGATAAAAATGTTCTAGAACTAGAGAGAGAGAGGTTACACATTTTGTCTATGCTAATATTACTGAACTGTATGTTTCCAAATGATTAATACATGTTATATGAATTTTACCTCAATAAAAAATTTATATTATAAATACATTTTTTAAATTAAGTAAACAGTAATATCCTATAGAGATATCAAAAAAGAGAGAATATTGTGTAAATAAATGAGGTTTGAGGAACAGATAGAGAAATTAGCCTGAATTAGAATGGACGTGATTTCATGGGGTGAATTGTAGGAACCTAGTAGGTGGAACCCAGCAAAGTAATTTTGGTAGCTTCTTGAGAAACCAGCAACCTAGTCCATTCTAATTACAGATGGCTTCTGATGAAATATTGGATACAATTAAGAGCTTAGACAAAAAATTCCAAGGCAGGCAAAGTATCTTTCCCATCCATCTGCCCCCTAGTCTAAATCACTACAGCTCCCCTTTCCTCTATCATCATTCGAGTATCTGCTGTGTTCATGGTGATCTCTGCTCACTAATGCCTCAAGTCATTTTTATTTCAGTCAAAGCTTTTCTTACTTAATGGTAGGATTTAACTGTGTTTTAAGAAGACTGATATTAATTTTACTTACCATGCAAGACTACTTTAAAGATCAAGTGGTGCTTAGGATATAGGCTGTAGAAGTGTTTTGCAAACTCTGGATTCTAACTCATCAATGGGTGATAAAATCAGTTAGTAGATATGGTCAGCACTTTTGGAAAATGAAATCAAGTGGAATGAAAAATACTGGAGTACATGACACTTTGTAAAATTAGGAGTTGTTATGGTAAACTTGTGTATGTTACATTAGTGTTTGCCTGTATCCACAGGTATAAGTGGGTCACCACATAAAATATAATTTACTTAGTTAAAAAAAAAATCCCAACTTGACAAAACCAGTAAGTCCTTTTTCTCTGTTACATTTTCAAATTAAGAGGCTGCAAGAATGTTCTAAAACAGACAGATGGATAAGAAAGCTGTGATATACTTACATAATAGAATATTGTTCTGCAATCAAAAAAGACAAAGAAAGATGATGAATTTGTGATAACATGGATGGACCTAGATGAACTCATGCTAGTGGAAATAAGTCAGACAGAAAAAGAGAGATACTGGATGATCCCACCTATATGAGAGATACAGGGAAAACAAATGAAAGGATAAGTAAAACTTAAAACTAGAAAACTGTCAGGAGAACTGAAGCATAGAACAAGGAAGGGAGGAGAGGGGGTAAGATTAGGGGAAGGATGGGTATAAGAGATTAAGATGATGGCTCATGGGTGACAAGGTAGTAGGAGAACTTCAGGGTATGCAGTGATGTAAATATGTGTGTATGTGCATGCGCACACAAACAAAAGAAAAAAAATTTTAATGTTCGGAAAACAAAATTGCCACATGAGGTACACAACAACTGGCTCCTGAACCACCTGTCCCATAAGCACCCATGTTTTCGGCTCAGAATACAAGTCTAACAGAAGAAAGTAAAATTCTTTGTCAGGCAGTTTAAGGAAAGAATAATTTTTTATATAACTAACTATAAATAAGTGTGGGCAATAAATTTAAAAGTTATTTCTGAACTAAGACCTGATTCTTGCTTTACTCTGCAGAACAGAGCTGAGGGCCACAAAAACTGAGAAAGAACAGAATTGATAAATATTTAAAACTTTCTGATTTGTTGAAGTGTAACAGGATTTTGTATGGCTCTTTAATTTGTCTCACATACAAAAATGAGTGTTTCTGAGAAGTTTTAAGAAAAGTGGCAAATTATTGAGGTTTGGGTAATTAGAAGAAAAGGCGGGGGGGGGGCAGGTGGGAGGAAAGCCTAGAGAGGATTTACTACATGCACTGAAGGTTCTGGAGCTCAGGCCTTCACTGGTTACATCACATCTCCAGTTGCAATAAATCAAAGAGTAGGTTAAAAGAGAAAGCATGCAGAACAGAGAACTGTTTCGCATTTTTGGCTCAGACATTACTTTCTGTATATAAAAGCCCTACTAGTGCCTCTATTGAGTGAACATTTAACATTTACTATTTTGTTTATAATGGTTAAAACAGTAATGTTTGGCCTCGTCAGCTTACAAAATAAATCATAGCTGTCCTGAAGCTGAGAAACATGGCTCAGGAAACATCTCTCCTAGAGAGAGGCATCCCTTATATAGGCTTTCTAGAGACTATAGTCATCGTGCAGAGCATCTGACCATTTTAGACAACATAACCGCCCTGTCTAGACAACTGCAAGGACTTGACTGGTGCTATAAAACACCAAAAGTTGTTTTTCGTCAATTTTCTTTTTAAGAATCATGGAGTATTTATACTACAAATTGATACACAATAGTAATAAAAGTAAAACTAGCTTTTCAAAATTAGCTAAAATAATACAAAAAACTAAAGCAAGCTTTCATGTAATCCAAATTTTCAACACCCAAATTGCCTAACTGGCATTAAAAAAATCAAGAACCATGAAAGGAAATGATCAAACATGCTTTATAGAATCATTTTCCAAATTGAATTTTCTATATTATATCTGTGTACAACTCCTTAGAAAGGGATGATTAAAATAGTGTGAAAGAAACAGCTTTACATTAAATTGTCCCAATTTAATACTCAGAATCCAAACATCACCTCCACCACTATTACTGTCATCTAGGAAATTACCTAAGTATCCACAACAGCCAGCCCACAAAGCTTTCACCTTAATTCCTCATAATTACTTTCCGTGCAACCTGTCTAGAGTGATTCTTTGAAAAATATAACTTGGATGACACCATTCTTCATCTAAATACACCTAATGGCTTCACTTTACCCTAGAAGAGCATTCACTTGCCCTTACATAGCCTCCAATGCCCTACTTCAGCTGATATCCTTCCATCCCAACCTTTCCCCACTTCTTATTAGTCTTCCCTAGGCAAGAAGGTATTTTATTAATCTGACTTATGAATGTAGGAAGAATTAAGTCTTGGCTCAGCTTCCTTCCTTTTTCCTCTTTGGTATGAGCTGCTCTGAGATAGTAATTTTTCTCTGATTTTCCATGCCCTAAGTCTTCTTGAAGCAAGCTTGACTGGGCTCTGTGTTGGATAAGATGAGGTAAGCAAATAGCAAGAATATTTGGCTTTTATCCTCTCTCACCATCTGTAACAAAGGTGGATTCTGGTCTTCATCTGTCATACTTTAATGACATGACGTTTTGAACCCATGTAAGGAAAAGGGGAGGTAATTATTAAGGCTACTAAAAAGCCCAGTACACTAAAACAGACACATATGCAAGATACACATGATTTACAGTGAGTACTGAAAAGAATCTAGATATGCTCATCTTTGGATAGTGTAGATACAGTGAATTATTTTCTTCGTATGCTTTATATTTTGGATGAATATTTTTATGATTACTTTCTACAAACAGAAAAATATAGCCAAAATTAACTTTCTTTGGGGACCATTAAATAGGACAAAACTTGGGACCAGGTTTTCAGAGGAAATCATGAGCTATGTTTTGGATAGATTGTCAAAATAAATTAAAAACAGAATCACAAAATGACCATCTCTAGTTATGATTACATAAACTTCAGATAAAAATGTCTTAACTTTTCTACACTTTAATATTTTGGCTAAATTCAAGTCATCAAATAGTGATTAAAAATTAAATCACTCTTTTGAATTTATATAGAATGTAAATATAAGACTAAACTAACCACATACTTATACTGTTACACATTTGACTCCCTAACAGGGGCTGTTATACTTTAATCTGGGAGTTTTTGGATTGTGACTGATTTCCGTTTTTATAGTTGTAAATATCAGTATAAATATTCACTGTTATTTAGAAAGAAATTCCAATCCTTCTGCTTTTACTTAGGAGTTAAAACTGTCTTACAAACACCTTTAAATCTTTATAGGTAAATATTTATGCTAAGACAGTTTTAATTTTTCTTAATTTTTCTTTCTTGAGCAGCTTTGATCAGTGTATAAGCATCTAAATCCAAGATTTTGTTCACATATTACTTCCAACTATTACCTTTCCTCCTTCTAAATGTTACTTTGAGTGCCTGGAGTTAGTGTGTAAGCTCTGCATTTTTAAGAATACCATACAAGACCTATTTTTCAAAATTGGAGTGTGAGAGCAAGAGTTTTTTTGGATAAAATTTAAATACCTAGCCTGCTGATAAATCGAAGCCTTGAAATGTAATTTAACAAATACTTACTAACACCCTATCACATACACTTCACATACCAGGGAATCCAAAGAAAAAAATATATAACAAAGAGGATCTAAGAGTAATATAGATTGGTCCTCAGCCAATTTAGGTATGGCAAAAGATTACCTACTTCAAATATTTCCATTTTCCAGTGGCAAGAGAAGTCAGGATCTAAAGTTGCACTGTAGATGCAGTTTTGAAAAGATTATATGTAATACATTTAAAAACAAGAATAAAGATAATTTGGCTTCTTAAGTAGATGTATCACATTATAATGCTATTACATTTATTCTTTTTAAATGATCTTTTTAGGATTACTACCCTTATTCAATGATCTTTAGTAAATAACAGAATCGTGCACACATCATCACCATTGTTTTAAAACATCTCCATCAGGATTACTCATTTTTGAATCAGTGCAACACAATGATTAGGAGGGTAGATCCAGTGCAGTTTGCCTGGCCCCACAATTTACTATCTGCAAAACTTTGGACAAACTGTTAAACCCGCCTCTGCTGTGCTTTAGTTTTCTCAACTAAAACATGGGATTAACTAGAGTACCTACCTCACAATATTGTTCTGAGTGTCAAAGGAGCTCACTTATATAAAAAGTATTTGGAATAGTAACTGGCACAAAGTACATATTCAGTAGATATTCGTTGTTATTAATATCATAGGTTTTAAATTATATTGACTAGAAAATATTAAGCTAGGGATATGATTGATGCAAACAAACACCACTCCATATGAAGGCTAAAGTAAACAAACTATAACCATATACTTGCATGATAAAAGGGAAGCATGATTAACACTAACTTAAAAAAAAAGTAACAGCAACTATAAACCAAACCAATTCAACATAAAACCTATGATTCTTCGATCTCATTCATTTATCCAGCAAATATTTAGTGGGACTGCGTACTATATATGCCATGCTTTTAGGCATAAGGATAGAGCAAACAGGACAAAAAGTTTCTGAATTTTACGAAGTTTAGGTGGAGATAAATGAAACAGTAAATGGAAAAATAAACCAAATATAGACACAGTGGTAGTCAAAGTAACGGGACAGAGAAACAGGGGAAGGCAAAGTGAAGTACACTTCTCTAGCCAACAGTCTATAGAGTTCCAGAACCTGTCTCAATCTATATTCTCTTGTACTGCACCACTTTCACTTTACGATTGGAGGTGGATGGTGACTGGGTATTTGATGGTGGGTGCCCGATGATGTATACATTGCTGAGCTGGGAAACTATTCACCTGAAATTGATACAGATATGTAAAATAATATTACCTCAATAAAAAGGAAAAAAAAGAGAGAGTACAAAGACCACCAGATGGGGCAAGGACTTGTAACAAATAGCAGAAAGAGGTCAGCAATTTTAGAGTTTAGTGAGCATGAAATAGAAGAGGAGCTTGCTTAGGCAGACACCTGACCATCAAGATAGTGCACTATCTGAATCATCACTTTATACAATAGCTTGAGCAACTGTGATTAACTGAACCATCACTAGTCTCATCATCGTCTTGGACCAAACAAAGGCTAAGTGCTCTTCATTTATTATAAAGATTAGATTTAAAAAATGGAAGATTATATTTTAGTTTAACCTAAAGCTGTGATTTATTTTCAGGGTTTAATTTAATTTCAGGGTTTAGAGTGCAATGACTATTCAAGAGCTTCCTGGCGAAAAAGGCATCCTACTTGGCCTTCTTTAATAAATGAGATATATGAGCAATGGGGAACTTGCAATAGAAGCTGAGAAAAATAAAAACAAAAGGCATTAAGTGTCACATATGCAAGGCTGCCTAAATAACTTGGGTTCAGAGAGCAAGTGGGAAGTTGGCAGGAGAAAAGGTTTCAAAGAATGATATGTCAATAAAGAAAATAAGTAACTAAAAAGACAGCTGAAATGGGTGGCTAGAAAGTCTTATTTTTTTCGTAAAAAAAACTATACTGTTTTCTGATAAATCAGCAAAATACAAATTTTCCAGCTTATTCAGGATGTTTGAAAGCAAACTGGATGACACTTGTATTTTATTCTTTATATATCACCAGCACCTAGAATAGAACTTGCTCAAAACTTCTGTGGAATGAATAATGTGATCTCCCTACTTTTCTCTCCATCTATCAGACTCTCTGCTTTTAAGAACACATGTTCATAAACATCTTAAACAATTCATAAATTATATGGTTCCATTTTCTTCTGTTAATGTTTCTTATTTCTCTTTCTCTCTCTGAGTTTTTAGAATCTTCTCCACAACCAGGTGTCCTGAAAGTTCATGATGCATGGCTAACTATGACTCTTTTTTATTCATTGTGTTGAGCACTTGATGAGTCCTTCTTATCTGGAAAATTATGTTTTTCCAGTTCTGAGATTTTGAGGAAGAGGAGAAAGTAACTATTTCTTATGTAATTTCATCCTCCCTCTCCTACATTTTATCTTTCTGTAAATTTCTATTCAAATATCAAGTTGTGAATTGAGTCTTTTTAAAAATGTATCTTTCTCATTGCAGTTTAGTCTAATTTCTAGATTTCTTTAATAGCATATTTCAATATTTCTATGAATTTTCCCCTAGAATCGCCTATTTTCCAAGAGCTCTTCCTTGAATTCTGAGCATTTAAAAAAAGATAGTTTTTGTAGTTTTTTGCTGGTAATATTCTCTTTTCTTTTTTTATTTATTTATTTATTTATTTTTTATATATAAATTTCACAACTTTGTAATCTCAAGGGTTTGCCCCCCCCTCCCTCCCCTCCCTTCCCTCTTTTCCCTCCTGTTCATAGTTGTGCATTTCATTTTGTTGCTTAGCTTGTTTTGATTTTCCTCAAGGCTTTTATTTTTTATTTATTTTTTTTTCCCTATATCCCTTACATTAGTGAGACCATTTGGTTTCTGCCTTTTTCTTTGTGGCTTGTTTCTGCTAATATGATTTCTTCTAAATGCATCCATGTTGTTATGAAGT